>JANAVB010041219.1:33042932-33060432 GCA_029216955.1 Iris pallida
TATTTAATATATTTCCGAAATCAATTTTAAAATTATTTTAAAATATAATTAAATTTACGGAAAAATTCGGCAGCATCTTCTCTATTTTTCGTCAACCCAAAAACTGGGAAATGTGTGCCAATATTTTTCTGCAAATCCCAAACCAGGGAATCCCAAAATATATATATATATATATAAATAACCATAAACATTCCACAGATTAATTCGGAACCACCCGAAACAAATTCGGAAGTCCGAAACCAACCAAAACATCACAGCACGATACCGAAAAAATCCGAAAACCCAAAATATTTAGAAATCCATTTTCCGAAAAGTTTCGAAAAAGCAAAACAACCAACAGAACCTTTCCGAAGGTTCCGAAACTACGACGTCGCTAAAAACCAAATTCCCGGAAGGGAATCGGGGACCAATCTCATCACAGACCAAAAGAAAATGGAACGGGACAGGGGGTTATACCTTGGGTTGCTCGGCTAGAGCTCTCAGATGCTAGTTATAGAAATAAAGGGATCCGAATTGCAACGGAAAACCCGAAACTCTGCCGGACAGAAGCTAGGAACCTCGGGACAGCGCTGGATTCAGATCCGCGGAACTGCGGGTCACCGGAAAGCGGGACAGACTTGAAGTCCGGCTAGGGCACGCCCGGGGAGGACAGCGCTGGGCCCGAAAAGGGCACGGGAAGCCGCGGGGTCACGCTGGCCGGAAGGGCGGCCACGGCGGAGATGGCCCGCCGGAAAATACGCGCACAGGGGCGCTGTCGGGCGACTGGCGAAGGGGGTCGGGCGCTGGAGGCGCCGCGGGAGGTGCTGGAAAGGGGCGCGGCGAAGGGGTCGGGCCGGAGGTGCGCCGGGCGGCCGGAGCTAGGGGGCGCCGGCGTCGGGTGCTCGGGGCCGGGGGTGGACGAGTGGAGGAGGCTGGCGGGTGGCCGGAGGTCGGGGTCCGGGGGCGCGTGGCGAGAGTGAAGGGGTGGAAGTGAAAGGAAGTTGGGGAAGAGTTTGTTCTGGAGTGAGAGAGAGGGGGGTGAAGTGTGGATGTGGGTTTGAGGAGTTCTTAAGTAAGAAGTTAGGAGGAATGGGTTATGTGATGTGGAGAAAAGTTGGGAGGGAGGTGAACGTGAGAGTGAAAGGAGGAGAGGGGGTATGTGCTGGTCCTTCGTGGACCAGCTCTAAGAAAGATTTTTTTTTTAATAAATCAAATCAGAATTAATTGAAAGGAGAAAGGGTTCAGGTTGGGTCTGAGTTCGGGAATTCGGGTCCGGGCTCGGGTCTGGGTCAGCACTCAAAAATCCATGTTCTAATTTTCGAAATTGATTTTAACACTCAAATGATACTAATAATTATAATAAAAAAATAATAATATAATACTAATATTTTACATTAAAAACTGGGTTTCACACCCCCCCCCCCCGGTACAGGGAAGCTCAAACCCAGCCTGACTAATCCCAATACTAAACCGAGCGGAACTGTTTCCTCCGCTCGATCCTTGTTGTTCAGACTATTCATAGTCGAGCGAAGAGATGACAATAAACCCTAGCGCCGCGTCAACCATCTTCCCACGCGAGTGCACCAGCGGCCGGGCGCGGCCACGCGCCGCCGGAGGCTGGCCACACAACCGCGGCCGACGGCAGCAGGCCGCACCAGTGCAGCTAACCACCACAGCAATAGCGGGTGAAGGTTCTGAGTTCGCGATACGATCTCTTGACGATTGCCCAATCGTTTTGCGGTCCATCAACTCTGGTATGTTCACGATATTACCCCCTTCAATTCTGTTCAGGTAGAATTAATTCTATTAGACCATACCGATCAGGAAGTTGTCACAAAAATCCCGAAAAACTGTTCGAAATCGAAACAGTAAAACAGTCCAAACACCCAAGTTTGACGATCGATTCTAATCGATCCAGTACCATATTAGAAAAACTATTTGAAGACACTTTTAGGCAACATACAGGGCTTCATGGTCCTTCTTGTCCGTAAGAATTTCAAAGGAGTTTCCTAAAATTCAAACGAGTTCTAAAGTTCTATTCATGATAGAAAAAGATGTTGATGTATGTTCTACTGGTTTCAAGAAAATTTATCAGAATAAATATGTGTTCCAGTAGCTCTTGAGATTTTAAGAGATTTGATTTTGAAGAAATTGATCAAGCTTGAGTATGACTAATTGAGTTAGACACATGATAAGGTAGAAGAATCAGAGCTTTGGGTTGAGTTGAAGAAGTCAATGAGAATATTCCCGACAAATCACTTTAAAGGATACAGACGTTTACCAAAATTATTTGAAGAAATAATTTCTTATCTGAGGAAAGTTTTGAGAATGTGATGGGAAGTAGGGTTGACATAAAAGAAGTATGTCTTTATGGATTTCGGGAAGTCAGGTTAAAATGGTTTAGTAAAGCCAACAAGGGGATGGTTCAACAGTTTAAAAGAAGTTTTACTAATAGGATGAAATCAATTCTCTGACCGTTCGTACTTCACGGTACTTAAGCATTGAGTTTAAAAACTGTCTAGGCTTTGAATTGATCAAGAAGTTACATCGAGAGTGTAGGGTTTCAAGTTGAGTGGAGGAAATCAACAATAAAATATTTGGAATAACCTAGGAGATAACAATCAAAATTTGAGGTTATTTTGAAAATATCTTCTCTATGGGAATCATGAACTAACTAGGCTGAACCAATTCTTTCGGTAATAATTGAGGTTTATGGTTCCAGAAGAATTTGATTCAGGATTCGTTCCAAGAAATTCAATTAAAATTTAGATCAAGTTTGGATATGCTAATCATATAAGTATCTCAGGTAGATAAGAGTTATTAGAGTTTAAAACTCTAGATAGAGAACGAGTCTGGATTCCCGTTAAAGATAGAAAAAGATTTGATCGACTAGTGGAGAAGTTTTTAAAAGGTCTGCTGACGAAGGAGATTGAAGAGTTCTAATATTGGTCCAAAAATAACAAAAGTATAGATCTTAAGGGGTGCTAAAACCTGTTAAAGATATGGAAAGGAGATAATCCCGAAAATCACGGGACACTAAAAGATACAAAATCTAGGAAAATAAAATATGCAGTAACATATACCATCATACAGTCGGCCTAAACTGGTCAAGGTCAAAATCACTCCTCATGCCATCATCACTTCCAATTGTTATAGGTACCAACTAATACTTTGGAAATCCAAAATTTTACTCTTCCAATTCTTAATCACCAATATATATCCCTGATAAATACCGCCTTACATTCCTTATCATTAAGATTACAATTTTCTGAAATGGTATCGTAGGGGAAAGACTTTGGGAAAGATATCTACCATAAAGGTGTAACCAAGAATTTTATTCATAATAGAGAATTACTGCAAGTCTCTCATGATTATTCTAAGGACATCCTGTTACAACTTCTTATAACAATAGATATTACTACTCAGCAGTTCTAGGTATTAATCCTCATGGCTCTGGCTCTTGTACGAGCAGTCTCCAACTGCTTCATCTTCTTCTATGATCCTCGAGTCTGCATCATGTCTTTCTGCAGTGGGTGTAGGCGACAAGGTCTGCTCGGTAGGAAGAGAGTCCCTAGGTTGCGGCGTAGCAGGTGTTGCTGGGATAGGTGCTCTGGTATAATGGAGAGATAAGAGGCAGTTCTTTACCCGATGTTCAGCGGATCCACATGCCAAACATTGTCCCAATCTCTTGCGGCAACTAACGGCTAGATGACCAGGACTCTTGCAGTAGTCACAAGCCAATAGCCTCTTACGACAAGACTGCCGGGAAGTAGAGTACTTGATGGGACCCAAATATCTTCTAGATTCAGGGGTATACCTCGTAGGGTGAGGTTCCGTACTAACTCGGTTTAAGATAGCTAAGGCTACGTCATTGACATCCTTCATAACATCTCTCGTAATATCAATCTGTTTCTGCTGGGTCTCGGCTTGGGCCTTCTGGGACTCCAGGATTCCTTGAAGTAGGGCAACCATTTGGGAAGTGTCTGCTGGTACTGGTGGGGCGACAGGGGTAACTATTATAACAGAAGATGGTAGAATTGTCGTAGGCGGAATAGGTTCGACTGTAGTATGAGCTGTGCTAGGGACTTGTGCAGCAAAGGGGGTATTGATGAGCTGCAAAGGAGAAGGATTGGAATAGACCTGAGGAGAGGGGTGTGATCAGGAGATAACACCTCATCATCAGCAGGACCGGGTCGTGTAGTCTTTCCTTTGGCCATAATCTGGAAGGTTTAGGGTACAAACATAAGCAAGGTATCCTACCAGTCTATAATCAATCAAAATATTTATATATATATATATAATTCGGACCTATGTTGTGACAAATCAATGTTCTAGTGTTCTAATGGTTTCTAGGTATGTTTTCCTATGTTGTTGTTTGGACCTGCATGGGCCACCACTAAAAACATGTCACGATCCGATCCCAAATAATTGGGTCGAACCGGATCATGCCCAGCCTGCACCGTTGTTGAGACGACGGCAGTAAGCTGTTCCATTAGCAGGTAACCATACAACAACAACTATATTTGTCACAACTCAAATTCGAAAATGAAACTTTATTAACTTTGAAATGAAATACAACTGGAAAATGTGCTGAAATAAATAACAGAGTTTCAAATAAACAACAATGCTGAAAAGAAAAGCTATCTATCAGCCGGCTCATCGGCCTCAGTCCCAATGTCTTCCAATGGGGACTCTGGCAGCACTACTGGGTACAGAACAGGGTCGCAGTAGCTGTTGTATAACAGCTCAGCATCCTCATAGTCCCCTAAAAATATATCTCCAGTCAGGAGGGAGCAAAGTACAATTCATGCTAATTTAAAACAGTTAAAATGAATAATAGAATCATGCACTATTAAACAGTTTAGAAATGAACCGTTTTCAGCAGTAAAATAGTGTGATTGTGAATAGGCATTTAAAATGACCGGCTTGAGATGATTCAGTAGTATCCTATTGATACGATTCGGCTTATCCCCGTGTGTATGAGGGGTAAGCTAAACTGGCCTAAGTTATTATTTTGGATGTGGTCATAATCATTACACTACTGCCCCAGTCCCCAATCAGTTACAGTAGTTGCAGTCAGTACTCTCAGGGAGAGTTTCGTGTTTGCATCGTGGTTTAAACTTGCAATAAGACGATTATTAAAATAACTGTAAAACTAACACAAACTATACTTGCCTCATAATAGACTGGACTGGAGAGGATGAAGACTTCGAGATAGGATTTTAGGATCGTCCTCGAATTTCTACATTCGAGAAATTGACTCAGAAACCAGGGTTACCAATCTAGCTACGCTAGTTGAAATCTCTAATTGTGTCCTAATCCATTTAATTCTTTATTAATAAATACGAACAAAAACACGATTATTGGTGCGTTGAATTTATAACGAGGGAAAGATCGTTTAAACTTTGTATTTTGGAAAACTCGTCGATACCAGATTAATTGATTAAAACTTTGTATTTTCATAATTTATAATTATAAACTAATTTCTTATTTAGTGAAAAATACATGATCGTTAATTAATATTAAAACTCGTAGATTTTAGGTGAGAAAATCTTTATTAATTTTTATACGAAAATACTTTTATTAGTTTTATTCGAATACTACAAAAACTCGCAAAATCAGCAATAACCAAAAACCTACGCTACCAATTTACAGTTATAGAACCAAGAACCAGCTGGGCTTATGCCCATTACAATTTATTTACATAAATTGAAATAAGACAGAAACGGCCGTTAGTTCTAAACTTTAAATAAATTAAATGTGAATAAAAATAAATGATAAAAATAAAGTAAGATCTTATCGAGTCTCAGCTATGGTCCAATCGTCAACTAGGCTAATGCCTCAACGTCCGGGCGAAGCCGGTTTCGTTTGCACTTAGCCGGGGCCCATTGACCGATACGATCGTCGCCCAAAATCCAAATATTAAATATATATTTCCGAAATCCATTTTTAAATCATTTTTAAAATATACTTTAAATTTACGGAAAAATTCGGCAGCATTTCCTCTATTTTTGGTCAACCCAAAAACTGGGAAATACGCCGATAATTTCCTGCAAATCCCAAACCAGGGAATCCCAATATATATATATATATATATATATAATCCACAAACAAATCACAGATTAATTCGGAACGACCCGAAACAATTTCGGAAGTCCGAATCCAACCAAAAACGTCACAGCAGAATACCGGAAATATCCGGAAGCTAAAATATACCGAAATCCCATTTCCGAAAAGTTCCGAAAAAAACCACAGAACCTTTCCGAAGGTTCCGAAAAATACGACGTCGCTAAACCGAATTCCCGGAAGGGAATCGGGGACCATTCTCATCACAGACTGTAGAAAAATAGGACGTGACAGGGGTTATACCTCGGGTTGCTCGGCTAGAGCTCTCAGATGCAATAAAATAGAAAGAATAATCACGGACAGCAGGAGAAATCGTCGGGGCAGCGGTTACCGAAACAAAGAACAGACTCGGAGTCCGGCTAGCGCACGCCTGGACTCGGAAAAGCCAGAAGGAGGCGGTCTGCACTGAACGCTGACAACGAAGGGCGCCGAGAAACGCGTCGGGGCGCTGCACAGGGGCTGCGCCGGCGAAGAACGCCGACGAAGGGGAGCTGGAGGCGTCGGGGTCGGACGCCGGAGGCGCGCCGGGCAGGGCCGGAGCTAGGGCCGGCGCTGCGGGGTCCGGGCGGCCGGGGAAACCGCGGGAGAAGCCGGGGAGGACGGGCGTAGCGCGGTGGGGCGCACACTGAAGGGGCGCGGCGTCAGGCGCGGGGCCGGGGCGCTGGCTGCCGGCGAAGGGTCGGCCGGAGGGGGTTTGAGCCGGCGAGGGGCACAGGGGGGTCGGGCTAGGGCGCCGGTGGCTGGATCGGGCTGCTGGAGAGTCAGGGCACCGGGGAAGCTCGGATCCGCGGTCGGGAGAGAGGAGAGGGTTTGGCTCTGGAGAAAGTGAGCGGGAGAGAGAGAGTGAGTATGGAGTGGGGAAGGGTTTGTGAAGAGAAGAAATAGTAATCTGGAGTAGAGGGGGAAGTGGAGGAAGGGAGTTATAAGGGAAGTTATGGTTGGAGAGTTGTGGTTGGAAAGGAAACGTGGGGAGACATGTAAGGAGAGGGATACGTGAGAAATGGGTGAGTGCTGGTCCAATTTAGACCAGCTCAAAGAAGGAAAAATATTTTTTTTTCTTAAATAAACCAAAGACCAATCAGAATTAAAAGAGAAGGGTTCAGGTCTAGGTTCGGGCTCGGGTCTGGGTTCGAGTCTGAGTCAACAACCAAAAGTCCAGGTTTAATTAATGTTTGAAATAATTTTAACACTCCACAATAATAATAATAATTTATAATAAAATAATAATAATAATACTAATATTAATTAACAAAAAGAAATTGGGTTTCACAGACTTTCTGACTTGATTGATTGGCGATACTTTGTTGGTTCTCCGTGCAACCTCCAGGCAAGTATACCTTGCCGAACATATACAGTATTTACATGGTTTGTCTTTCTTTATTGTAGCCCTTTTCATATTGTCACATGATTCCGTATTGTGATTGATTCGTCCTGAATTGCTTTATTTGTTCTAGATTACGTGCACGTATAGGATGTTTGACATTGCTAGAATATTGGTCTCTTTGTGTTACCCTTTTTTCGTGATTGAGTTGTCAGTTTCTATATCTGTCCTTGACCATTCTCGGCTGGGAGTATCTTGCATTGTACTACAGTAGAGACATACTATAGCTTGGGAGTATCTTACATTGTACTGCGATCTATAGCTAATTCTTTATCTTGATTGACTTGACTTGAGACATGCCATGGATTGGGAGTATCTTACATTGTACTACGACCTATAGCGTATATTGATTGATTGACTTGACTTGCGACACTATAAATTGGGAGTATCTTGCATTATACTACGATTTATAGGAGTCTACTTGACTTTGTATCCTTAGGAGAGGAGATCGATACTAGAATTGGCTAATCTTGACTGGGATTATCTTGCATTGTATTACAGTCAAAATCTACTATAGATTGGGAGTATCTTGCATTGTACTACAAGCTATAGAGGTTAATCGATTGATTGGTAGCCAAGTCTAGTATTACATTTCCTCACGACTTGTCGTCCTTAGATGTTCTTCTTGCAGTGTTCTTATTCTCCACACCTGTTATTTACTTTCATATTAGTAGGCATGTTTTATGTATCTTGCTAGTCCTCTGAGGACATGATGATCTCTTCAGGTTTAGCGACTGCATAGAGTTAGTTAGCAGAACATGATGGTAGAGGATTGCGATGTATGATACAGGTATTGCTTGTGATATTTTCTTATTATCATCTCGTGCTTTATATTCAGTACCATGATATATTCTGCTTATTTTATAGACTCATATCGTTCTTGGAGTCTAATCGAACATATATGCTAGTGGGCTGTAGACCACGATCCATACTTGTTTATTCTTGTTTTATATGATTCCTATGGATTGAGATATAGTTTAGTTTGGACATGATAACCATGACCTTGACAGCTTATACGTACTCGAGTCGGGCTAGAGTCCGCTCGATACGTAGCTGGCTTGCTCATGAGCTCGCGTCCGAAAAGCGGGTGCGGGTCGTGACAACATTAATTAGAAATTAGTAATAATAAGTATATTAATTAGAAATTAGAAGTTAGTAATAATAAGTACTTTCTAGGCCGAGTATCAGAGGCTGCGAGAACGGGCGGCTGCTAGTGCACCTGATGCAGGAGAGGCCGGTACTTCCTCGCAGCCCACTCAAGCTCTGTCGGGGGACGAGCTGTGGATTGCCGCCGCTGGTGGACTCCGTAGGGGTACGTACTACGGTACGGGATCCTATGGCGCCCTAGTTGCGACCCAGTCCTCTAGGACATCTCCTGCTAGTGTGCATGGTCCACAGCCGTCCCAGGAGTCTGCCCGAGTCCACCAGATGATGGAGACTCTCCGTGACGACCTGCTACGACGGATCGAGGAGCAGTCTCAGCACGACGATCCTGCGGTGCTAGCACGATTGGATGCGCTCGACCGCGGCATTATGGACGTCAGGAAGACGACTGAGAGGACAGAGCGCACCGTTGGAGTGTTAGAGCGCACGGTGACGGAGCTGCAGACAGGACAGGTGACCATGGCCGAGAGGATGAGATTGGCGCAGGAGTCGATGGTCGAGAGCAGTGATAGAATGTTATCAATCATGGATTCATACCACCAGCGACTTACATCGTTGGAGCGTGCTGGTCTTCCGGGTGCGCCTTCATCGTCGTCGACTCCGCCACCTCCACCGCCATCTTCTTCGACACCGACTCCACCAACGTCACTGCCTCCATCGGTATCGATTTCACGTGAGGAGTATGAGTTGTTCTTATCCCTTCGTCGCGGCGGTGCCCCTTCTGCACCAGATTCCTAGTAGTCCTAGTTAGGACTGTTTCTGTGTTTGTTTCATTCTTTGTTTGTGACTTGGATATTTGTTGGTTGTGTAGATTTGGATACTTGGTTATTTGGATACTTGGTTATTTGGATATTTGGTTATTTGGATACTTGGTTATTTGGGTATTTGGTTATTTGGATATTTGGTTATTTGGTTAGTTGTTGTGTGATTGTTGTAAACTTGGTTATTTGGATATTTGGTTATTCGCAATTATCGACGTCAAGTATACAAACTTGGTTAGTTGTGTACAGCGAGAAATGAACATTCTGTGATTGTTTGGATCCTATTCTACAGTGAGAAATGGTTATCTTTTTAAACTGCAGGGAGAAATGGACATTCTGTATTTTATTATTTTTATTTTTTTTCAGACTTAGCGACGTTTACCGACGTTTACCGACGGCCACCGACGTACATTTACGTCGGTAAACGTCGGTAAATATGTGATATTATCCAGTGTACCGACGTTTTAGCGACGTTATAATATGTCGGAGAACGTCGGTAAACGTCGGTGCACGTCGGTAATAATCCCAAAAATTTCCAGGATTTACCGACGTTTAGCGACTTTGAACATGTTACTAAACCACTGACGATTCGTCGGTAATCCGTCGGTAATTTACCGACGCGTAGCGATACGCAGTAATACGTCGCTAATCCACCGACGTCACGACGGTAGACGTCGGCAATATACCGACGTATATATACGTCGGCAAACGTCGATAATTGTGACGTTTGGCGACGTTTAGTAGATTAGCGACTTATATTTCAGCGACTATCACGAAACGTCGGTAATTTCGACGCTAAATATCTTTAGCGACGAAATTTATCGTTTTAGCGACGTCTTTATGCGTCGCTAAAACGACTTATTCTGGTAGTGTCACGACGGGTGAAAGCGAATCTTTACGAGATTATGCATCAATTTCTCTAAACCCCTCATTTACTAGAGTGAGTAGACAACAAGCTCGAAATGAGGCTATTCGTCTCTTTAACGAGCGGAAAGCCGCTTTGAAAGCGAATTTCAAAATGTTAGTAAGTTGGCTATTACTTCTGATATTTGGACTACTAAGTGGAGTTATGCTTACATTTGTATTACTGCACATTATATAGATACACAATGGATGTTGCAAAAACGCATCATCTGTCTTAAAATTATAGAATGTCCACACACGGGCGCTATAATTTCAAGTGAGATTTCAAAACACGTACGTGAATATGATATTCACCCTAAAATTTTTTCTATCTCTTTGGACAATGCATCAAACAATACTGCTGCTATGTCTTCTTTGTCAGTGATTTTTCAGCCTATTTTAGAAGGTAGACTTTTGCATGTTATGTGTGCTTGCCATATAATTAACTTAGTTGTTAAAGAATGTTTAAAATTTTTTGATCCCCATTTAGACACTCTGCGACAATGCTTGCTCCACCTAAACTCGTCTCCAAGTAGACAACAAAGTTTTGCATGCACGTGCGCACATTTTGGTATTACTTTTAGAAGATTTGTGAAGGATATACCAAATAGGTGGAACTCTACCTACTTGATGTTGAAATCTGCAATTCCTTTTAAGAATGCTATTACATATTATTGTAATTCGGATGTCAGCTTTGACTATCAAGTTACTACTGATGATTGGGTAGCAGCTGAAAGTGTTTGTGAATTTTTAGAAGTTTTTTACAATGCTATATGTACTCTTTCTGGTGTTTATTATCCCACATCTTGCTTAGCTTTACGTGAACTTTGTAACATGTCTTATTTATTTTCTAAATATAGAGATCATCCAAATTTTGAATATGCGGTGAGAAATATGAAAGCCAAATTCAAGAAATATTGGGGTGAAGTACCTCTTTTATATTGTTTGGCTTCCATATTTGATCCTACAATCAAATTGGATGGCGTAGAGGTTTTATTAGATGGATATGGAGAATATATGGGTATAGATGTTACTGACATGAAAATAGAAGTTAAAGTTGCGTTGGACAGGTTAGTTATACTGTACGAAGAAGGAGCAACGTCGACCCGACCAACTCAGGGGGGGCTAGTAGTATCTCCGGCTTAGCGTCTAAGCTATCAGCAGCCGGGTCGCATACTACAAAGGAAGAAACAAAAGCAATCTTTCCAACCTACTCAAGAGTTGTCTCTTTACCTTAATTCTTATCAAGACGAAGATGAGACTCCAGATCACTTCGCCGTTTTAGAATGGTAGAAGAGACACGACAAGAGATTTTCTGTTCTTTCTAACATAGCACGTGATCTACTGATGGTTCCGGTGTCTACGGTAGCATCGGAGTCCTGTTTTAGTGCAAGTTCAAGGATGTTGAGCGATAGGAGGAGCCGCTTGAAGCCCGATATCTTGGAAGCACTAGTGTGCGTACAAGATTGGATGAAAGCCGATAGAAGAACCCAAAACCAGAAAGATGAAGAAGATCATGATGTCCACGAGCTTGATTTGGAATCGCTTTCATTGCATGAAGGCGAACAACAATGAGGCTACGGTGCAAGGTATTAGGTATGTACATTTAAACTTATACATTTATACTTAAAATATTTCAATTTTAACTTATACTTTTAAATTTTAACTTATACTTTTCAAATTTTAACTTATACTTTCAAAAACTATTTTTTATTTTAAAAAAAAATATTTTTTAACTCCGCCGATGCCAAGCAAGCATTTGCCGGTCCCAAGTCCGGATAAAGAAAGAGGGAGAAATATTTTTTTACTTTTACCGTTTTTTTTCAAAATTAAATTACAAATTTTTATGAATCAAAATTAAACATTTTTCATTTTTCAACATTTTTTCAAAATTAAACATTTTTTACTCCGCCTATTTTTTACTCCGCCTATTTTTTAAAATCAAAATTAAACATTTTTCAAAATCAAAATTAAACATTTTTTACTCCGCCTATTTTTTATTAAACATTTTTCAAAATCAAAATTAAATTACAAATTTTTAAAATTAAATTACAAAAAAACTGTAAAAAAAAAAAGAAAAAACCAGTCAAACCGGGCCGGTCCGGTTCAACCGGCCCGAACCGACCAAGGCTCGGCCCGGCCCGTGGACCGGTTCAGCCCGGACAGGCTACCCCTTGGTCCGGTCCAGTGGGTCGGGCTGGGCCGGCTTTCTGTGAACCGGGCCGGGCCTGGCCCGGACCGTTTATTGCTAAGGGCCGGTCCTGGACCGGCCCGAGCCCGGTCTGGCCCGCCGACTTCGGCCCGTGGGCCGGCCCGGACCGGCCCGATTGCAACTTGATAAGTGGGTATAGATTATCTTTGGATCGTTTTGCTACTAAAGTTTTTACTACAAAGTATTATTTAAGTGGGCTAGAGCCTGTTTGGATATTTTCTTTGCAAGGATTGGATGGACTAGTAAGTAACATTGGACCATGCTTAATTATGGGCCTTTTCTATTGAGGGGCCTAGAACAATCGTCCAGCTCGCCCACTCTTTGAGCCGACTCTACTGCCACGTGTCCCGACTTGGTACAATATATGCTGAGTTGATCTTTATTAGAACTTACAAGGAGTTTTTTATTCTTGTTCGAAACTTTGAGTGTAAGTTTCTTTAAAACAAGAACTTTGGCGAGCTTAAAATAAAGTAGAACTATAAGAGTTCAAAGAGGCTCTAAAAAAACACCTATACATTGAGAAGCATACCTCAGGATTTGAGTTTAGGGTTTAGAAGTATTGCGAGAGCGAGGTTCTTAGATGAGAGCACAAGACATTAGAAGCATTTTTACAAGAACAAATAAAAAGTAGGAAGATGTTGGAAATATCATAATATCCATACTATAGAACTTTGGTAAAGATGGTTCAAGTGAAAAGACAAAAGGTGACACTTAATGGAGCTAATACACGAAAGGATGACCCATGTAGCTAACATCAAAAGTATGAAACAAATTTTTTGTTGTTTGTTTTTGTTGTAAGAAAAACAATAAAAGACAATTTTTAGGTAACAACATCAACAAAATTTTATTCTCAAAATTCGGGTCCGTCCCTGATCTATTATGCTATCGTAGATGTATATTATTTTACACGGTCTCAATTTAAGTTAATTTAGGCCTACACTTATTTCAATTGTTCATACGCTAAGATATGATACGTGTCCTACATGATAATATTCTTTTATCTTATCTTCGTTAATCTTCAATATCTCTATCTTTTCACGAATTCATTGATTTCTGAAGAAAATGAAACCTCTAAGAATCAAGATAATTTTTTGCTAAAGTCCTACAAAGGATCCATTTCCTTGTCAAGATTATTACCAACATAATATTTAGGTCTATGTCAAGACAAATTAAACAAAAAAATGATGAAGGATAATCAATATTATCTTGACAAAGTCTTCTTCTCAACACAATGTCCAAAATTTCTAAAACATAAGAACTTCTTAAGGTCTTGCCATTTGTTCTTGCTTCTCAAATTTTAAAAACCAGCAATATCATCTAACAAGTCATCCATGGTTGTCATCCTTCTTCAAAATATTAGAAACATAAGAAGCATCAAGAAAAGATATAGACAAAGAACTCATGGAAGCACATGCATCAACATCAACATATTGCGCTTTGCCAAAGTGAAAGTGATCTCCACCTTTATCTTCCAACATGTAATAATGACTTTTGATGTCTAAATTACACAAGGAATACTCCCCTATCTTCTTAACCTCAACATTGATTTATAGTCAAAATACACAAACATATATTCTCCAATCACTATACGACTTCCATTTACTTACTTTTTTGTTTCCTTAGGAGAAAAGACATCTATGGGGAGGCTGACACATTGGCTTTACCATCACTTTCTGTAGATAGAAGTTTTTTTTTTTTTTTTTTTTTTTTTTACGGTGACCGACGTAGCGTTCGAAACTTTTTGTACACATTGTATTGTATATCTTTTGGGTTCACTGTCTTCAACTTCCACCATAAATGAAAGAAATAATGCACTCCCGTGACTCGATCTACTGATCTTCCACCATCCAATCACAATTTTTATGCCTTTTTCTCGACGACAACAAGGACCACTTGAAAAGTCGTATAACCACTTTTATACTCTAATCAAACAACTCTCATCTTAATTTATCATAAGCATGACTTGCCTTCCTCAACTTTTGAAGATATTCATAAGTTACACTTTAAAATTGTGAAATTTCATATTACTTTGTCGTCTCCTAACTTATGAAACTATCCATTGGTACTATATGATTTTGTGCACACTGCATTGTATGTCTATAGATAGATTTTTTTTTTTTTGACGGTGTCCGATGTAACGCTCGGAACGTTTCGTGCACACTACATTTTATGTCTTTTGGGCCCACTGTTCTCAACTTCCACCATAGATGTAAGAAATAATACGCTCTCGTGACTCGATCCATTGATCTTCTACCACCCAGCCAGAATTTATATACCTCTTCTTGCTGACTACAAGGGTCAATCGAAAAGTCGTATACCCACTTTTATACTCTAATCAAACAACTCTCATCTTAATTTGGATGCGTTCCCTCTCCAATGCTAACATGGACGGATCATAAGCAATGGCTTGTCATTCTCAACTTTTGAAAATATCCCTAAGTTACACTGTAAAATTGTAAAATTTTGGATTGAGATATTGGCCTTCCCTAACTAGTGAAACTATCCATTAGTACTATATTATTTTGAGTAGTTTCGAACCTCTTATCATTGGACCCGTTTTTGAAAGCCGAGTGTCAAGGGAACTCAAGCTTTGTATATTAACGTGCATGTCTACTACTTGCATTGTCACTGTTGGCACCTTTGGGCCTCTCAATAGTGACCTCACCTAAAATGGAGAGCTACTTGTGGACACTCCATGTGTCGGGCACAAAGGGGGACAGGTGGCATGCAAGAGTGGCAGAGATTGACTCAGTGTGCAATGCATGCATGGATGGCGAGGTAAAGAGATGAGCCAGGGGGATGGTTACCATGATATCAGGGGTGGGTCCCTCGGCCCCATGTAAAAAGGAGAAAACTTTGATATCGAAGGGGGTATCAAAGTTTTGATACCCTCTATGTATGACATGTGGGCCTCTCCCTCTTCCTTCGTAAAATGTGTAAACATATATATATACATAAATATTGAGGCGGTCCCACTTGTCATACATAGGGGGTATTAAAACTTTGATATCCCATTCGGTATCAAAGTTTTACTCATGTAAAAAAATGTAAGGCATCGTTTGGTTCGCGGAATGGAAGGGAAAGGAAATCAATTCCTTGTCATTTCCTTTCCTTTGGAAAACTTTAGGCCTTGTTTGGTTCGCGGAATGGAAGGGAAAGAAAATCAATTCCTTGTCATTTCCTTTCCTTTGGAAAATTTTATTTTCCATTGATTTTCCTTTCTGATGTTTGGAAATGCCAAGGAATGTGGAAAGTAAAGTGATTACTTCAATGTGGGAAAGTGATTCCTTACTTGGATGGATGGAATCACTTTCTCCCCTAATTTTCCTTCCATTGGGAATTACTTTCCTTTCCTCCTCAATTCCTTTGGCACCCAAACATAGGAAAGTAATCACTTTCCTTTCCCAACCCGGAGATTCCGCGAACCAAACGAGGCTTAGTTCCTATTGATTTTCCTTTCCGATGTTTGGCAATGTCAAGGAATTTGGAAAGGAAAGTGAATACTTCAATGTGGGAAAGTGATTCCTTCCTTGGATGGATGGAATCACTTTCCCCCATAATTTTTCTTCCATTGGAAATCACTTTCATTTCCTCCTTAATTTCTTGGGCACCCAAACATAGAAAAGTAATCACTTTCCTTTTCTAACCGGGAGATTCCGCAAACTAAACGAGACCTAAGTGTGGATGAGAAGAAGGAAGAGATGGGGACATACATTTAAGTGCTTTCGAAAGATGCTCATCACATTGCTAATAATTGGTGTTTATACTCATGGTTTTGGAAGGGGAATTTCTTCCTTTAAACCTTCTTTTTTCAGTCTTTCTTTGAGTTCCTGCAAGGACCGGGAATGGCACTCTAGGGAGGGAGGAGTGTTTTAGAAAGATTATAAGGAAACTACTGGATTGATCAACAACCTTGTGCTGCTGATGGTTTGGTGAAGAACACCCTCTCGTTAGCAAAAATGTTTTTTGGCTCCCAAAAAATTTGGGTAATTCCATCTTCCATTATGTGACATATGACATATCTGATGACATGACAGTTGACATGACAAAATTAAACATTAAAATTAATGTTAAAATTAATATTATTATTAAAGTTAATATTAATATCAAATTAATATGAACATTAATATTAAAATTAACATTAATATCAAAATTAACATTAATATTAACATTAAAATTAATACTAACATTAAATTTAGCATTAATTAATATTAAATTAACATGAATATTAATATTAATATTAATGTTAACATTAACATTGACTAACATTAACATTAATTTTAACATTAACATTAAATTAAAATTAACATTAGCATTAACATTAACAATAAATTTTTTTGGGTAATTAATTTTTTGGTTAAAATATGACATGTTAGCTGCCATGTCAAATGCCATATAATTGAAGGTGGTATCGTCCAATAAATTTGGAAGCCAAATAGCATAATTGCTCTCGTTAGTCGCATCATTGTCAGAATGAGACTGGCTATGAAAAGAAAATCAGTGGAGGCAATATATATTGCAAAAGTAACTTCAAATGTATTAGAGAGAATTTGATCCCACAACCTAAACCATTGGCATTAAAAACTTAAACCAACTAGACTACACAATTTTTAGTGCATATGTGTATATCAAATGGCTAAAATGGGAGACATTTGGCTCTCGCATGTCAAGATCAAAATGGAAGTATATTATTAATTTCTTCTATTTAATAACTAGATGATGGGAGTAGGACAATGGACCCTATAGGAGACAACATGTGTTGGGCCTTCGGGTCGGGTTGCGGGTCTACTGGTCGAGTTGTGACCTTCGGGGCTGAATTGAGGGTCATGAGAATCGAGGTGGCTGAGTGGATGTCCTTCGGGACCGCATCGATCTTAGGAGTTTTACCAAGTTCCTAACACATACCTCTCCTGATAGGAAAGCTACCTAAAGAATTTAACAAAGTTATAACTGACTGTCGATCTATCATCAAAC
>JANAVB010041219.1:33062932-33128568 GCA_029216955.1 Iris pallida
ATTTGCAAATAACCTATAGCCTAGTGGTTAAGAGAGATGCATTCGGCTGAATGGTCTGGAGATCGATTTCCGGTGGGAGCGTTCTCCACAATTACCTTCTTTTCAAATATATATATATATATATATATATATATATATATATATATATATATATATATATATATATATATATATATATATAGTTTTTTATTATGTCATTTCATTCTTTTTTATTATTTTTTTACATTTGAGGTTATTGATCTTCCTCTATTAAATTTATGCGTCCACTGCTGCATGCCACACACACCAATTTAGGCCTCGTTTGGTTCGCGGAATGGAAAGGAAAGGAAACTGATTCCTTGGTATTTCTTTTCCTTTAGGAAATTATAATTCCTATAAACTTTTTCTTCCGGTGTTTGGAAAGATCGGGATTATAGCCGGAATATATCTTTAATTTTCATTATAGTGTTTGGTGTTTATAAGGAAAGAAAACAAAATCAAGCCAATTTTTCAAAAATACCCTCGTGCTAATAAAAATAATTATTACTTAGAGATATTTTTGTCTAAAAGATATTATGGATAAAAATGGTAAATAATATTATGAACATGGATATTTTGGTCAATTTTTTTTTGTAATAAATGCGGAAAAGTTGGAGGGAAAGTGATTCCTTAGATAAATGGGAGGAACCACTTTCCCCTCTATTTTTCTACCTCTTTGGAATCATTTTACTTTCCAACAACTTTCCTTTGGCTCCCAAATATAGGAAAGGAATCATTTTTCTTTTCCAAGCTCAAATTCCGGTAACCAAACGAGGCCTTAGCGTATGTATGGTTTCGAAATTACCAAATTCAAACACAAGTGGGCATAATTTTTATGTTTGATTTCAGCAAAATTACCAAATTCAAACACAAGTGGGCATAATTTTTATGTTTGATTTGAGCAATTATAGGTCAGCAGATTTGTAGTGTCTGGTACCTTTAATTTGACCCTTTCTTTCTTTTCATTGTTATGTAGAAGAATATTCACCAGTAGTCAATTTCCGAATAGGTTTGTGAGAAAAATAACAAGCAAGCATCAAGGAGTATAATAATACTGCTTGCTTAAGTTTTCAACAATTATCAAACAAGGTTGGTTAGCTTTCTCACAGCTTGATTTTTCTTTTTATAAAAAAAATCTTTTTTTTACGACATCACGAGAATTTCTGCTAGTGATTATAGGCTTTATAGCTCATCACAACTTGCATATTTATTCCACGGTTCGCCATAGTTTATATAAAAGCGTATATTTCAATTCAATAATTGACATTCTTAGATTATAGGACTGTAGGATTGGTGATGTTATAATAGTACTCACATGCAAACTGCTAAATATTTATATACTTAGTCATGGTGGATATTCCAATTAATTATGTATCATCAAAATTTGTTAATTTTATGACATTCATGCTCTCTCTCTCTCTCTCTCTCTCACCCAACCTTAAAAAAACACAAAATGATGATATAAAATAAAACTATCTAGAATCATTTCATAAAATTGATATTACCAATACCATAAATTTACTTCTTACTTTAGTCACCCATATTATCATTGCAAAAACGTTGGCGGTCAGATAATATATTGGTCAATATATCAAGGATGCGCACTCCTAAAATGTCATCATGCACTCCTTTTTTATTTTCTAACATTCAAATTTCAAATTTATCCTTTTATCAACACTAGTGGCACTCCTAAAATGACATTATGCATTCCTCCGATCCCTCTATGCACAAATTAATATCATATTTATGCATGAGTATATTTAAAATTAGAATGATAGAAAATTAAAAGAGTGCACAGCACCCTATATCAATGGAGACTAGTATCTTTATAAGAAATTTACAAAGATGAATAAGTATGAGATTAGGATTTACTTCTTGTTCTGCTTATAACTGCTCAAATTTCTGCAGTCCACTGCAAAAAAAATAGTAACAGCCATTGATACTTTGTATAGTATTCTTAGCATTTGAACTTTATTTATTAGATGGATACAATTAACAGCTGATCTTGAGAAGATGAAACCACCTGGAGAAAGAAAAAAATATATACATTTATTTATCAACAATTTGTTCGGATGCCTGATTGAAAGATTCCAAAGCTAAAAAAAAAAAAGAAAAAAAAAGAAACTATATGCTCGGTGTGATGATAAATTTGATCACTGCTTAGCAGTCAACTTGAGATCAATACCAACATGTGGATACAGTTCGAGTGGCCCATAAAAACTTTATTAATAGTCGCTTGCAGTATGAATGCTCATTCATGATTGAACGAATATGTCGTTTCTGTTAGCAAATTTCAAGGAAAAGGTACCTAGTAAATCTTAATGACAAATGAGGTTTCAAAACGGTTCAAAAAAATGAGCGGTCTAAGTTGTATGTAAATTATACTCCATTTTATTTTTCAAAAGAATTAAGGAGGATAAAAATTAACTTTTTCATCTGCTATTTCTTAGAAAAATTACGTGATAAAAACCAACTTTCTCTTTTTTAGCCCGTATAAATATCTATTTAAAAAATAAATTTAAAAAAATATCAAAAAATATTTAAATTGTTTAACAAATCTTAATTAAAATATATTTAAATATTTGAACTATTTTTCAACAATATCATAAAAAATTTATCCATAACAAATCATAACTAAATTTTAAGAAAACTTAATTAAATATATATGCAATCAAATTTAATTTTTATTTAAATATTTAAATTGTTTTCTGATAAGATTTAAAAAAAAAAATTTAACATCTTCTAATATAACATAATAAGTTCGGCAATTCGACTATAATTCATTACCGGAAAACTTTCCACTTTTTCCTAGGTTGTTTGCTGGAATTATTGATTTGACGCAAAGCCGTTCCAGAGTACGTGCAAAATATGCGATCGCACATGGACCAGAAAACCGAAAGGCCCAAAATTTTTTAACCTTCATATATATTAGTAATGTGAAATATCAATTTTAAGATTTAGGCCTCACTATATTTTACAAACATCAGTAACAATGTCCTTAGAAGAAAAAGATCATATTTTTAGAGTGGTTAGTTTTCTTTATAAAATATTTGTGCATGTCGTTAGAATGTCAGTAAAACCTCGCAACCCTTTACCAAGGAAAAAGAAGAACCCAAAATGCTAGAACGTCTGCACAGGGGCGGATCCAGAATTGTATACTGGGGTGGGCTAGAGTAGGTTGGGGTGGGCTACATGTAGGCTAACTCCACAAAAAAAATCAGCAAAAAAAAAAATTTATATGAAAAAAAAAGAAATTATTATTTTTTGGGTGGGCTGGAGCCCACCCCAGGTCCTACCTGCATCCGCCCCTGCGTCTGCAAACATTATAAAATGACAACCTGGGTACGATCCAAGCATAGGTGGTGAGCTTAAGCCCACCCAATTTTTTTTTTTCCAATATGATTTTTTTTGAATTTTTTTTATATGGAGTAGTCCACTTCTAGCTCATATAAATTTATAGTAGCCCACCCCAGCTACAACTTCTGCCCGTCCTTGGGTAACAATTACATAGTTCAAGTACAAAGGAACTTACTAGTTTCAAGTAAAAAGCCATGTACTTGAGAAACATATGCACCGAACTCTTTGATTGTCAGATTAACGATCAAATATCGTTAAGATACTTTAACTACTCCAAATATCATTAACCTTATTATCAATGGTGGTTATCGTGGTGGTACTTCACTAGAAATGTTGAATAGCATTAAGCGATATTTTAGCAAATATCCCCAATCAAAAAATGGAAAAGAGTATATACCTTCACTATTTTAAAAAAAATTAAGATACCATCATTTTTATACGAATCAGTTAAAAAACTAATATATATAACCCCACTAATTTAATCAAGATTTTGACGGTTTCATCCTAAAACGAGAGCATCTCTTAATTTTTTTTAAATAATGGAGATATAGGATAGTTTTCATATTTTGAATGAGAACAATTTGCTAAAATATTCCGATTAAAAAAGAAGCAAGAGAAAGGATGAAACCCAGTGGGTAGATGAACTCTCACATCATCTGATAAGCAAGTCTCGCTGTCTCGGTTGCTCGTATAGCTGTTACACGGATCCAATCTACTTAAAAGTGTATTGAGACTTAACAACAACAGCAATTACTGAATTTTATCATTTGAGTCATCTAATCTAGGTAAAAAAAAGTAGGGCTAATTAGCATTTAGATACTGGATTTTAGAGTCTCAACCATGACACGTCCAATTGGAATGTTTTGATCCTATATTTTTATTTTATTTTTCATTTTTTCATTATACTCCCATTTCCAGCATGTTGGTTGTTGTCTTTATACTCATGTTCACGATATAATGTGAAAAAGGAAATCAAAAATAAAAATTCAGAGTCCAAACTTTCTAATTGGACACGTCAGGACTTAAACTCTAAGAGCATCTCCAACCCTATTGTGAGTTTGAAAAAAATGGTTGCCACATAGGAATGACAACCATTTTTTTCAAAAGTACTTCTCCAATGCAAATGTGAAATAAAGTGTGGAGTTGACATGGCAATGACATGGCAAAGACAATGTGAAGTTGGTTGTCTAGATCTAGACAATGCACTTCACAATGTCTTTATGTCCACATCATCATTTGTGAATAAAAATATTTATAAAAAAGAAGTAGAAAAGTAAAAGTTGTCTTGGAAGTTGTAAAAAATTATTTGTATTGTCTTCTCAATACTTTTGCATTGGAGATGACTTTTTAAACCCATTGTCATTTGTGAATATAACATTGCCACCTATACAAGACATTATCTTGTGCCTCATGCCATCTAGGATTCACAACACAAAACAAGACAATAGGGTTGGAGATGCTCTAATGTGTATAAAATTCAGAGTCTAAACTCTAATTAGCCCTAAAGAGTACATTGAAGTCTGCCAGTCCAGATACTGCCAGAAAGGCATTCCTTCGAAAACCTCTGATTTTCCACTGTCCCGAAAACTGGACGTTGATAAAAGAGACAAAGATGTAGCTTACATTTACAATGCCAATCAAAAGAGGAAACATCAAAGAAAAACAAAGCACAGTAGCTTACATTTGTACTATTAAGCACAAATGGCCTGGAAAAAAAAAGGAGAAATGCATGGAGGGAGAACTGAAGTTAAGGATGAAACTGCAGGAAACACTACAGATGGTATAATATCTTCCTCTCTAAATATACTACTGAGTCCAAAACTAAGTATAGCGCATATTTACATGATTACCAACTGTTAAATAAAACAAAATAAAGTAAAGATTGTCAATTGTACAATGTTTTAGTAACAATCCTGAACTGAAACAGCTGTCATCCTGTTGGCAAAATTAACATATAGGTAGCAGTTGTTTTAGATGTTTGAACACTAGAAATTAGGCAGTAGGAAAAGGAGTAGGACTACACTTTTGGTCCTTTCAACTTTGGCACAAAAAATGTGAATATGTGAGAACCATGAGCATTTATTTTAACTCACATCCAGAATAAAAACCTGATGCAAAGAAGATGGTCCTAATAATAGTAACACGTTACAACCGTGGGGAAATACATTCGAGTTTAAGAACTCATTTTCTAGTCACACAAGAACTGGTCAACACATCTGAGTTTAGGAACTCATTTTCTAGTCACACAGAAAGTGGTCAATAAAAAATCATAAATTTTTAAGTTTGAATTCCTCCTACAATCTAGCAGCGTCCAGCCATAATAATTTGGATTATTTTGTTCAAGGGTACCAGGTTTAGAATCTAATTAGACTTTGGTATTGGTTTGTCCGTTTTAGACTTTGGATATCGAACTTTTTTAGTGATGAACATTCGGCATTAAAGAACTCATTTCGTCACTGAAAGTCCAATTTCGTCATTAAAATGTGTCACTAAAAAAGTTTGAGTACCCAAAATCTAAAATGGACAAACCCAATACCCAAAGTCTAATTAGGTCTAAACCTGGTATCCCTTATTCCCTTGTCTTAATCCAACTCCATATCAAAAAAGAAGGAAAAAAAAGTCACAACTACTGAGTAAAAAAATTGTTGCCATTGCTTTGATTAACGAATTCCCCAAAGCATATAGGAAGAGCTATCCTACCAACTTATTCATGGCGGAACCAAGCTCACACCTGCCCTTCAAGCTCCACACAACTCATAAATCCGAACAAGTTGAACAGGCAAGCTGAGTCTTCTCCATCACAAGTTCTTGAAAGCAGATTCATGAGCTGCCTTCTGGGGAGTCAACCTTGCCAAGAGCGTCTTGTCATTGCGGTCGGTGTCAACGAAGTAGTAGTTGCCGTCAGCCATGAACGAGACGAATGGCCTATTGGTGTCTGCGTACTTTACATCTGAAAACATAATCGTCCTGGGAATAAATACCCCCATTTCTGGGGTTATGTTTTATTCAAAGGGATAATTTAGCAAATACCCACATTCTAAATGTTGAAACTAGCATATACTCCCACTATTTTTTTTATCTAGCAAATACCCCCATTTTTGGTATGGAAAAGTAAAAATTAAAGATATACCCCCACTTTCTAAAAAAAAAAAATTCTTCCTGTTTTAAATAGGAGTGGGGGTATTTGTTAAATAATAAAAATAATGGGGGTATATGCTAGTTTCAACATTTGGAATGGGGCTATTTGCTAAATTATCCCTTATTCAAACTTCAAATGAGTGAAAGAAGATGGATTGAACAATAGAGCAAAAGAGATGCATTATCTTCTTTGGTTAGAAGAAGTGAGGAGCGGACACCATTTCAAAATTCCAGCTTCTTTAGAAACATCAGCTATATATCTCACACTTCAAGTTACACTGAAAGTGATAAGAAAGGAACAAACAGCAGGGCAATATTCTTTTTCTCTAAATATAATCATACTTCAGGGAATGATAAGTTTGAATACCTCTATCGCTTGCACCATTTAGTCACAAAAGTTTCTTCAAATTATAAGCATATTTGCACAGCAATACTTTCGACTACCACATATCTAGTAGTATAAAGCATATAAATACCACATTGGATTTTCTTTAGCACATAATTCCTGCAACCAATTAATAGTATTACATTCCTTTCACTCGTTGGCTTAATGTGTCATAGAGATGAATGCAATTCCCTATAGCAAATGTATCAACTTTCCTATTTGTAGTCTCTTTATAGTGAACATGGACGGTGCTCCTTGGTTCCATGAGCTTAAACTGCATAATATCGAAAAGGTAAGGTCTACCTACCTGCCAAATAGTCCCCAAGGTTTTATGGCATGGCCTTCTCATGCTCACTATTACCTTCGCAAGGAATTTGACACCAACATAGTGGTTGATATCAGGTAGACAAATGGTCATAAAACTGTCAACTACATTATGGAACTTTCATAGTTGACCCCATTATGATAGGAGAAGGCTTGGGTGATGACATGCATCTTTAATGGAGGGTTTACATATTACCATTTTAACTTTTTATCTAATAAAGTTGATAACTTGAAAAAATGTGCAAGAGAAAATTATTTCTTGCATAACCATTCAAGAGACAAAGTTTCAGCATTATTGTGCTAGCAAAGCAAAGAAGACGAAGAAGGAAAGAAGTTCATACTGATGTTGAAGAAAGGAGAGAAAATAAATCAGTACACGCTGAAGGTTAGGCAACACTGGTATACACAATACACATGAGTTCCTACAAAAAGCAAAATTGGGAAATCTCTATAATCTCCCCAAGGGATAGTTTGATTGCTTGAAAGTGACCATTTATGGTCATTTATTGAAACAAAAGTTGAAATCCAACTAGAAATAAACTTTCAGTGTAATAAAGCTTTCTTGTCTTCTCCACGTCCAAATTTTAAAAAAATAATATGGACTTCCAATGATTTTGAATCTTAGGGGTTGTTTAATTGCTTGAAAGTGAGCTTTAAAAGTCCCCTTTCAATGTTTAGTAATCGTTAAAGGTGATTGTAATGGAAGTCTGATTGGAAAAACTGGAGTTCTAATGTCATAAAGCATTTTTTTTTCTTCTCCCCATCCAAATTTCAAAAGAGGTTGCATACTCCCAAACGGATACTTGTTCAAGTTTGCAGGTGCAAGGAGATGGTGTAGCCTCTCTTGTAGGTTGGCTCTCATTTGAAAAGAAGTCCTAGAGAAGTCACAAGCATTATTCTTTGACAAGATACTACCACTCTTGTGTAGAAATTAATACTAACACTACGTACCAACTTCTTTCAACAATAAAGTTAAATTTAATCCCTCTTGCTATAACTTGATATCACCAAGCGTAACTATAAAGTACATAGGTAATGCATATAGTATATATCCTTTAATCTTTATGATTGAGTCCAACCCCAAAACGATAAGTGAACATAAGTACATGGGTTGGGACCAAGAATACAAAGGGGTTTTTAATCAACTCAAATAATTTGTCTTCCTATTTATACTTCCCACTTCAATTATGACCACATTCTCCTATACCATCCTACACTCGCAAAGGTATATTACTTGAATCATTTATCTTTCACAAAGTTGTTTATTTAACCAATACCGATTCTAGTACTAGATGAATTGAAAGATGAAATTTCATCGCTTTGCATAGATAACTAAGGAAATCGATATTGACATGGCATGTGGAAATAATATTGGCCTCCAAGAAGACTGGTTTAAATTTAAGACGCACATGTGCCGAGCAATCCGTACATGTCGAATTGGAAAGGAATTGGTCGAGGTAATTAGTTTCCTGCTAAAGATGCTCATTATGGACAAACTAAACATAGATGTTTAAGAGATTAGAGTCATCTCCTCGGATGACAACCCTTCACCCTACAGAAATAAAGATGATCAAGTGATGAAAGACAGAGGGGGCGGGGCTGTAACGTTATTTTTTGGCTAAGCCAAGCTACTATTTATCACGCCTTAGGAATTATATTGTAGCTACCATAAACAGGACCAACTTGAAACTGCAAATGTAAATATGTAGGCGGAAATTCGAACATGCACTATCACGAAACCAAACAAACTATTAGTGATCTTTCTTTATCGAAATGAAGCAAAATAATTACTTGCGATCAACAAAAGCAAGCAGAACTCTGAGAAATCTCTATAATCTCCTCCCGTACGCCACTGACACAAAAGAAGTAAAGAAGAAAAAAGGCTGCTATATACAGCAAGTATAAAATGTATATGGCCCTTCTAGAGTTCTCTCCGATATTTAATCTAAAAAATCTCAAAGTAACCCTTAAAATATTCATCGTGCTATCAAAGCCATCCAACACTATGTCACACGATGAAAAGAGTTGGCTAGACCACGCATGTGACCCATCCACAACTCGATACATGGGCCTGAGAATGAGTCAATCTCATGTCGGAGAATAGGTACTTTATATATATATATATATATATGAGAATTGAAAAATGTCGAAATGGTCTGCGAATCGGTTCCAAAGTCGTGGATCTAGGTTCCGAAAGAATTTGAACATCTATTTAGTTTCGTTGGGCCCTATGAACCAATATGTGCCGCACATCCGGTCTTCTGCACGGATAATTGTGTTTTCATCTTTGTCAACAACCATTGTTAACAGCCAAGTCCTTTCTATCGCCTCACAGGGTTATCCAGTACACGGAACAGTCAAAAATAACTAACCTGCCCGCCACGCATGTGCATACTCACAGTGCCCAAATCTCCATGGGCGCTCAATTTTTTAATTTTATTTCTTTTGTGGGTCTTAGTTTTACTAGTTGGCAAATTAGTCGACAATTTGTGATTTTTTTTTTCTCTTGTGCAAAATCTGGTTTGAGTGTGTTTATTTTCTTGATTATGTTAACTAAGATTAGGTTTTGCTGATAAAAGTATGGATCCCTTTGGAATCCCAATCTGTAGTGAGGAGTAGAAGTACCGGCTGCTGCTTCTGCTGCTTCCGCCGTCGGCCGAGGAAGTCCCCCACGAGGAAATCTGTAGTGCGACAGCGGCGCCGCGCGGGACCTCCCCAGCAAGGACCGCAGCGCAGACATGGCCAAGAAGTGTTCTCCCGATATCACAATGGCTAGGGTCTAGGGTTTGAGAACTCGTGGAGGATTTTTTTTTTTTTTTTTTCCTTCTCTTTTACTCGGTGTGTGAAGGAGAATAAAGGTTGCAACTTTTCTAACATTTTTGTCCATATAAATGGCCAATGGTAATGGCCCTTCGTAAGATGTTAGTGGGGTCCGAGCTCAATAGATAGCCTAGTGGTATCAGAGCAGACACTTGGAGGGACTGGCAAGATTCGACCTCCTAATCGTGTGTATGTGTGGGAGATTTCAAAAATAATAATAACATTAGTGTGTATTATCACCATATTTTGCACTCATATGCATAGTTAGAGCCGTCAAAATGGGCTAAGTCCGTTGGGCCGGCCCGTCCCGCCCGCCAAAAAGGTGGGTTGGGCCGAGCATTTAGGAGCCCGCCAAACAGGCGGGCCTAGGTGGGCTGGCCCGCTAGTAGCCCGTCCCGCGGTGGGCTAGCCCGCGGGCCAAGTGGGTGGGCCCGCCATCTATTTTTTTATAAAATTTTTAATTTTTTTTATTTAGCACATATATGAAATATGTATTATAAATGATAAAATTTTCCATTTAATGCAAGTAATGACATATAAAATATTAAATTTGGTCATTTATTTACATGAATAAAGGTGTTTTAAAGAAATATCTACTATTATAATGTTTCTTGTATTTTACTTGTAATTTGATGCATATGAGAGTGAGTAGAAAATATTATATATATAATTTTTTTTTTCCTTTTAAGAAACTAAACAATAATTAAAAAAAATTAAGCGGGCCGGCCCGCCTAGCCCGCGGCCCGCGGTGGGTTGGGCTGGGTTGGAATTTTTTCAGCCCGCCAAAATGGTGGGTCGGTCCGCCCCGCCCCGCCAAATGGTGGGTTATGGTGGGTTACAGGTCGGTCCGTCCCGCCGGCCCGTCTTGACAGTTATATGCATAGTCAATGTATAAACTTTCACATTCATTGTAGTCTTGGGACTATCAAATTTTGTACATTCATAAATTGCTAAACTGTCAAATTTTTGACAATCTTGGATATGCATATTAGCTAAAATTCTGGCAGTCCTCATACATGACAGCTAAATTTTTGGCAGTCCATGACAGCAGAAATAGTGACAACTGCTAACATTTGTGTACCGATCTTACCTTTGGTCATATAAATAGAAAGATGATTTTTTTTTTTCGATGTTTGGTTTGATGCAAAGGATGATTTTGTTGCACTATATGTCTGCCCCACAACACTCGAACATTAAGAAATTGTTTCGATGCAAGGAAGTGAGAAAGTATACTGTTGCTTATATATTGCATATGTTTATCTTTTGATATTCGTAATTTTGTTTGGATGATTGAATTGTGAAAGTTAAAAGTGACCAAATTGAATGTTTGGTTGTTTGTTGAATTCAACTTAGAACGTGAGTTTTATAGTATTTTATTTGTTTGATTGTTGCAACGAAGTGAAAATAGAAAAAAATATACAATGACCTCTCTTGCTATGGTTAAGCTTACCCCCAACAAGCCACCATGAATCACTCACCATATTAAAAATTGTTAGAAAATAATAACAAAGGCTATCATAGCTTACACAAATAAATATGGAAAAAAAAAAAAAAAAGGCTTAATTCAAGTTTCATGGGTCACACAAATAATAAAAGTTGTCATAGTTCACACAAATAATAACGAAGGCTTCCCATATCATAGCTCACACAAATTTTATAGACTTATATTCAAGCTTTGTCACAAATTAATGAGTGTACAATAGTTACATGCTATATACAAGTTTTGAATGTTCTAAAAAAATTCACGAACCACATCTAGCACTCGAAGTTTACTCACAAGCACACGGTACAAAAGAGTTGTATGCATGCTCTCGAAATTACAGCAGCCTTGATATTTCTTGAAAAATCAACATGGTCACATTGTACGGAAGTACCATAAAAATATATAAGGAACGACTAACTAAAAAATGGGCGTCAGATAAATAGAAGTAACCGATAATAGTTAAGATCCTTAAAGATAATAACTTCCATACCAAAAATTAGGCTCATAATGTATTATTTTTTAATAACTATTTTCAACTCAAAATTGTATAAAAAAAACCAGTCCATCATATAAAAAAAAATTGTTCATAGTATCAACATAAATTGAATTTCGCAAATGACTACTAACTTATCTCGTCTAAAAGCCATAACTATGTCTTATCATCATAGCCCCATATATATATATATATATATATATATGGGAGGCGGATCGGGAGCCCCGCCGCGAGCCCCGCCGAAGCCCCGCGATCCTTAGCCGTTGGATCGTGCGGGCGGGCGCGGGCCCCACGCGGACCGCCGACCGATGGTGCGGGGGGGCGGGGCTTCGGCGGTGCCTTCCGCGGGCGGGGCCTTATCCGCGCCCTTATTATATTATATGTTTTGGAAACTTCCGCGGCGGGGCCTTTGATCCGCTCCCTATATATATATATATATATTTTGGAAAATTTATGAAATGTCCAAAAAACGTAAAAGTTTTATAAAAAATCCACCGCAAAATAACACTTTATCGCGTACCCAGAATTAGCGAAAAATATATAAAAGGGTTCCGAATGACTTTTTTGTCCTTCTAATTTATTGAAAACACCTACAAAACCTACTCTTCAAAAAAAAACGTTTCGATACTTCCTCTTCTTCCATACGCTGCTCACTTTCGAATCTAGGTTTTCTCCTCCAAAATCTTCAAACCTTACTTCAAAAACTCGTCAGTGACTCTCCATTTGCAATCTTCACACAATGTCGTCATCATCAGCAGCATCATTGGCAACAGCATCAGCATCAACTGGAACCCCAATTAGAGAAGAGATAGTTGTTGTGAAGAAAATGAAGACAGTTGAACAAAAGCCAAAGGTGAATGACGGAGAATCAGGGAGAATTAAGAAAGTTGCACATAAGCCAAAGGCTACTAAGCAAAAAAAAAAGGCAAAAAAAAGATATAACTTTATGTTCATGATTCTGTTAAAATGCACGAGAATGACCATTCTCCATATTAAAATGCAGGAGAATTGCATTCTCCGTGTTAAAATGATGGAGAATTATCATTCTCGTTGTTAAATTGACGAAGAATTGTCATTCTCCATGTTTAAATGCAGAGAATAGTCATTCGGCCATTTTCCGTGATTTTAACACGAAAAATGACCATTTTCGTGTTAAATTGACGGAGAATTACCATTCTCCGTGTTAAAATCACGGGGAATGACCATTCCCAGTGTTAAAATGCATGAGAATGGTCATTCTCTGTGTTAAAATTACGGAGAATGACCATTCTCCGTGTTAAAATCACGAAGAATTATCATTTTTCGTGTTAAAATCACGGAGAATGATCATTCTCCATGTTAAATTGACGGTGTTAAAATTATCGGGAATGACCATTCCCAGTGTTAAAATGTATGAGAATGGTCATTCTCCATGTTAAAATCACGGAGAATGGCCATTCTTCGTGTTAAATTGACGGAGAACGGTCATTCTCTGTGTTAAAGTCATGGAGAATGGCCATTCTCCGTATTAAATGACGGAGAACAGTTGACAGTAACCTAATTTTTTGTTTTGTTTGTAGAAAAAAATTGTCAGGAATAAGGATTCAAGAGTTTTCCGTTCTCCTTTCAAAACAATGCTAACTCTTATGAAGGGTGTAAGAAAGATGGCGGCCGTTTACCCGAGCCAGTTATTGAGTCTTTAAAGAGTACCGGTTTCTAAAATTTCGTCGAGGTATTCTACAAAAACAGAGTTGGCATTCAAGAATTGGCCAAGGTTTCAGAAGGTCTTGAGAAATTGATAGGAACTTACTTGGAAGACAAAGATGGCGTCAGGTACTTGAATTGAGCACCACTGTTAAAATAGCGCCAAGTGTCGACGATATGGCAGTCATCTTCGGTCTACCGCTGAAGGAAGAAAGCGAGGATGATGTTAATTACAAAAAATTGATCATAGGAAAACAACAGCAGGCCACACCATAGGAATCGTTGAGTCTGTATAGAGATCACTTCAAAAGATTGCTGGCTAATTCTAAGGGCAAACACAGAGAAGTCACGAATACGGAAGTGAAAGAGAAGTTCTTTGAATTGCTACAACGGCTTCGTGACGGAGATAAACAAGTTAAACCAGATGATTTGGTCAAGCTAATAATCTTTTACTTGTGCCAAACATCATTTTTCACAAAGTATGGCAGTTCAAATTTACCGTACAAATTCTTGGCCTTGGTAGACAGTGTAGAAGTAATCAAAAGTATCTGCTGGCCAAAGTTAACCTTGGCGTATGTCATGGAGAGCATCAAGAATACTACAAGTAAAAGTGTTGGGGGGATTACTCTAATGCATACTCCAAGATTGAAGGTTGCACACTATGTTTCCTCTACTGGTTTGCGGAACATAGTACCCATGTGGAAAGGAAGTTCGACCCAATTCGTGAATATCCGAGATTTTACACATGGGATGGGTACACAATCTCAGTCTTCCTAAAAAACGAATATCATAGTAAACTGAGATCAAAAGGGATATTCAAAAATTTGGTTATAGCTGTTGGAAAAGAGGGAGGACACCAAGAAGAGGAGCTACATATACAAGAAGAAGGTGCACACGAGGGAGAGGGACACCAGCAAACAGGTGGGGATGAGATTTCTGAACAAGAGAGACCACAACAACTTGAAATGAACACCGCGATGGAGGGGTCGGTTCAGGAATTGAAGGAGTTGAGAAAAGAGAAATCTCAGATTCTTGTTGAGAATGAAAAACTCTATTAAAAGCTTAAAGAGCAAGAGGCACAAGAAGTCCAACAACGTGCAGTCAACGTTGTGATGGAGGGCTCGGTACGAGAATTGGAGGAGTTGCGAAGAGAGAAATCTCATATTCTTGCTGAGAATGAGAAACTCCATAAAAAGCTTAAAGAGCTAGAGGAACAAGGAGCCCAACAAATTGAAATGAACACCTCGATGGAGGTGTCGGTGCGGGAATTGGACTCCTTGCAAAGAGAGAAATATGAGATTATTGCTGATAATGAGAAGCTTAGCAAAAAGGTTAAAGAGCTAGAGGCACAAGGTAATTTTTTTTTCTTTTTTCAAAGTTCTGATTTGTAATTCCCCGTATTATAATACAGGAGAATGACCATTCTTCGTGTTAAAATCACAGAGAATGGTCATTCTCCATGTTAAAATGACGGAGAATGGCCATTCTCCGTGTTAGAATGCAGGTGAATGGCCATTCTCCGTGGTAAAAACACGAAGAATGAACATTCTCCGTGTTAAAATGCAGAAGAATGGCCATTCTCCGTGTTAAAATCATGGAGAATGTCCATGTCCCGTGTTAGAATGCAGGAGAATGGCCATTCTCAGTGTTAGAATGCAGGAGAATGGCTATTCTCCGTGCTAAAATCACGAAGAATGGCCATTCCCAATGATATATTTTTTTCTTCTTTTTTTAAAAGTATATATTGATTGACATCATACCCTTCTGTCACGCCCCAGAACCAGAATACTGACAAATAGGGACGGACTAGGCTAGCTACGTATATCAAAGTACTCCAGTACTCCTAAATACGTTTAAGCTGTCAAGACATGGGGGTTACTACTACAAGCCAACAGTCAATCCTAGGTATCTCAATCACAGACAAATATACAAAGTACAAGAAGTATGATCATCGGACATAAAATAGTAAAGCGTCCCAAGCTATATATACATGGATGATCATGAAACTAGTGATACGAAGTAAAAAAAACTAGCAAGAGTAATAATCATACATGATAAGCTTTAGCTATAGTATAGAATACGCAAATTATGTTTAGGCCCGTAGGCTACATGTCAAGATCCAAAACACGAGCTAAACACGTGGTCGGAGGCTAAACGCCACAAAAGAATAATGTACATAACTAGTGGAAGAATGAAATAGAAAATCTACTAAGGTACACTGGTGCTCCGGGTAGTCACCGTCGAGTAGATGATACAGAATATCCTCTGGGCTCCTCTATCAGATCTGGCCAAACAAAACCTGTGGGGTCAGACCCCCAATAGCAAGTACCACAAAGGAAGCCAAACTTATGAATTAAAACCAACAATAACTAACATATCAACGATTATAGATAGAAATAAGCAAATGTTGATCGAGACTCGTGTACTACCAATGCACTCATCTCGAGAATAGATAAGACAATAAGCAAAGCAACCTGGAGCATAGGGTAAATAACATGTGACATAATGTAAACTGTGGACATGTAAGGTAAAAGGACATGTGAACATGTAAGATAAACTGAACACGTGAGCATGTAAGAGAAATGGTACATGTGAGTATGTGAGATAACTGGTGTCACGTCCCGATCCCGGAGGATCGAAAACTAGCCACTGGGCGTGATGCCGTACAAGTCTAGATTGCACTTGTACGAGGCAAAACCATAACAGTTCCTGGTATTTCTCAGAAAACATCGATAACACAGCAAAACCAAGCAGATAAATTGAAGTCACACGAGATATGAAGAATGTATCTCTTTATTGATAATAATGGATTACAAGACTTGCAGCGGAATACAGAGTTTACAATTGATTACAAGACTCTTGAATAACCAACTGAATGTATACACTTGCCCTTTAGGCTACAAATGAATATACCGACTTCTTTACAATGAACTTGCCAATATGGCTACAATCTCACTGGTACAACTGAATTACACTGTTCCATACGTTATGTTCCGTATAGCAGAAGACATCGTCTTAAAAGAAGAGCTTCTGCACACCCATCTGATTCATCGATGCTAAGCACTGATTCACAGGATTTCTTCCAAGCAAACACCTGTAATATTGCCCACAACGTGGGTCAGTACATCATCAATGTACTGGCGAGCGGTGCTGGCCCAACTCACCTAAGAAGACAACACTAAGTAATCATGTTACAGAACATTATTAACAGTGGTCTTTTTCGTTGCCTTAGGGTCAATTTCATGTTATAGATAACAATAAGTAAAGCATGCAAATCTCATAGCCAACATAATTTAAAGCATGCAGTTATCACCCTTTGGTGATTCTTACCCACGGTCGTATAGCCATCCTTGTACATTTATAATATTTACTCTGCCTGCACAATACATTGTTAGGAACAATATCATAATTCAACATAAATATCACCGTTCAGGTGATTCTTACCAATAGTCGACATCCTTCCCTGTAATTGAGTAATAACTTACTCTGCCTGCATAAGACATCATTAGCACTGGACCTATCTATATGAAGGTCACTGGCGACACGCCATCTTGGACCGACTTACAGGTATACGGTGCCCTTACAGTGCTGGTAGCTAGCCCCACTGCAAGTCCCGTATACCGTGCTACTACTTTAGCACTGCTACTACTTCAGCATTGGTTCCCCCCGGGACGAACCGGTTTCCAAGTCCCAGGAATACCGTTCGAGGAACCACTTTGTCGACAAGTTTTCCATAACCATGCAACTATATGCAACTTATCTATAAATGAAACATATAATGCATGGTAAGGAAAACTAAGTAATAATCCATCATTCTCATTCGTATTGCCATCTTGCCATCTTTTTAGGATCTTGGCGTAATCAACATTCTATATCGGTGACAGGATAATAGAATGTTGTTACCCAATCCTTTTGCCACATCTTTGATACTATACATCTTTCTAACCAAACTTTCAATGTTCTCACCGTCCAATTCCTGGGACCTAGCATCTCATTAGCATACATTCATTCGAATATAATTCAAGCATACTCACTGTCCAGTTCCTGGGTCTTAACATCTGTTTTACCATCTATTCATCGAGCCAAAGCTCGATATACTCACCGCCTAAGTATTTGGGACTTTGCCTTCACCTGTCATGTAATTCATCGCAACATCGTACAAGCATACAATTCATTTAGCCACAACAGTTTACGTTCAGGTGATTATTATCCTTCATTATCTTTCCAAATTCCATGCAAGTTGTTATTGATCAAATTCAACAAGAAACATAGCATACTCATCCTTATTTTAAGCGTGAAGCTAAAGGATCTTTGTAGGGTTCAACACTACTCACATTCATAGGACGATTTCTGCCATGATCGCATAGCCTTCCAAGCGATCCTTCGCATAATCCCAAGTCCAACAAGGCTTCATCGAACAAACCATCCATCATAGGGCATCTTGCGGGTCGGGGCACTACAATATATACCACTCAAAAAAAGTTTCGTCCTCGAAACTTAAAACAAAACTCATCCCCACAACTGCAACCAACTTTTCATGAAACTTCTCAACGATCAACTTGTACCATTTAATATTTTTTTCGCAATCTCTCGATTGATTTCAAGTGATATACAATCTCGTTACAGCATTCCAATTGATTCAAAATAGTTTACCATCTTTGATCTTTCCTCCGACACTCGTGCAAATCCTTAGCACATAATAATCCTCCCTGTGGCTTCGTTTGAATTCAGCATATCACTTAGTTGGAATCATACACACATTTTAGGCATCCCTGAAATTTATGCACTTCAGCCAAGTTCAGTGATAGAGAAAACGAATGAGCTACGGTGTTGTCACGCCCCAGTACCGAAATACGGGGACGGACGTCGGCCAGCTACACCGTATAAGGTACGAATACGCTATACGGTGATGACGGCTGTCAAGTCTTGCTGGGTATCCTAGCATGCAATCAATCTATGGCCTAAATCCGATCTCATGTCCACGGGCAATAATCAATGAAATAACTACAAGAGAGATAATCATATGAAAAGCAGGAAATACTCATATGATAATCAGAGAGTCTACAATAAGAAATAATGTAGACATAATATACCTTTCCACAGTTCCTAGCATGGTCTGGAACTGAAACAAATTCTCCAAGTCAAGTCTGGAAGATCCACAGGGTCGATCACAGGCAATCTGGGAACAATCCAGGGTTGGTCAGGCCAACCGTAGCAAGTACCAGAAAGGGAGGCTCAAGGACGGGCGAAGAAAACCAGCATGATATGATATATAACAGGAATAACACGTATGAACAGCAGTAATAAAGGTAAAGTATCGTGCGGTACCAACGCACGATTACAGAATATAAGGCAGCAATCCAACTACTAATACGTAAGTAACCAACAATCATCACAGTCATCCTAACATCTACTAATACTTGTATCGCCAACTGGAACTCGTAGTCTGTCATCGAAACAGTAACTCACCCCTACATCAAACAAGAATAAGGGAATGAATTACCGCACCGGGACAGCGTAACGTGCCAGCCAACTTAGCAAGCAACAAGCCATACAATTTAGGAGAATAAGCGGCCACTCAAAATACCTACGGCTCTCTATGTGGAGGTTGGGTTACCCCAACAATGCAAGTATAGGAATCCTCAGATCGTGCCGTCCCAGCAGGGCTAGCAAGGCCAAGTATAGCATATAAGAAGAGCATCGATCCCTCGTAAGGCCACCGGGCTCTGCATGTCACCACCGGTCCCTCGTAAGGCCACCGTGCCGAGCATCCTATGTATATAATGTATAGTACATAAGTAGCCGGATATTGCCATCCACTAGTACGAATGGTAACAATATCTGTGGCGGCCAGCCTGCAGGTCATGACTAATGTCTGGGATAAGGCTGGTAATGCACGATCTCGGGATTCCGTTCTCCCCCAATGCTTCTACCAGTTTAAGTTACCTAGATTATCCATATAGTTATCCGGGGTCACATGCCGTGGTCACATGATCACCCTCCTAGATGTCGTACCTCAGTACGGGAACACTAAGTAAGAATCAACCTCGGCACCTGTAGTCCCAGTTGTGATTCATCCTTAGTGTTATGCAACAAGCAAGCAAGCAATCCTGACCACGCTAACACTAAAGGCTAACTACCAAGGTACCCGTGCAGGTAATCATATAATATAGCTAGAATATCAAGAAGGCATCGCAATGTCATATAATCATGAAAGTAGCACCTCAAAGAGCCAGTAGACAAGGGACACCGCAGTGCAAGGTCAGGGCCAGTACCTCAAAGGGTAACTGGACTTATAGCACGGATACAAGTAGTCAGGTCTGGGACAAGGACAAATCTGTCAGTCACAAGAAGTCTTCTGCCCATATCGTGGCATGGATATCAGGTCAAGTACAAGATCAGAACCTCTACCACAATATCATCTCAAACTTATATAGGAGCCTACAGCTCTAATCATCAAGTCGGTCCATCCACCAGATCAATCTAGCAAGAGTCTCTCATCCATGATGGAGTGAATATCACGTCAAGAAAGAAAATCACCAAATACCAAGCTCATCACCATAACCATGCTAGTTCCTCTGGCTCACAATAATCCTCTGAGTCAATGATCACAAGAAATCTTCTGAATTAATGATCACAAGCTATCAGCAACTAAGTCTTCCAACTACCGGGATACAGCAAAGGTACCAGGTTTTGGGCGCTTGGAAAGTCGAGTAAAAATCATATAATAATACCCTCGATATTCTCTTCGTTCCGTAAAATATTTGCGATCCTCAGAATCCAAGAATCTACATAATCATGTCCGATCGAATTAGAGCATCATCAAAAGAAATAGCAATACTATCCAAGAGTCCACGTGAGTCTATCAATCAATACTCTCGAGATCATACTCTCTATGATACTCAATCCTCAGACATATGCCAAATCACAAATCTCGATACATAGTACAACTATCAGTCCTAGCTGGCTAGACTAGGATAACTCCTAGAATGAATAATCAGGGGACAATAATATAATTAAATGCCGCTGGAAAAGTGGCAAGGGTTGCATGAACCACTCTGGAGCAGATCCACAACCCTTAAACCAAACAAGGACCAGGGTTACAGACCGTCTCCCAAGTAGAACCGCTCTTCTTACGCTATCCGACGGACAAGACAGGTCAAGACGCTAGGCGACTAATCTAGTCGGGAGTCTACCTAGCAGGTAATGGGATCAGGTAAACTATGCCAAGGTGAACATGCACGAGCCCAGTCCAGCAAACCAAAGGAATGGTTCTGCCCAATCCTTCGAACCAAATTCTCGATCGAGAATTCTGAAAAAATTCGGCAGAGTCTCCTTTGTAATCTGGACGGAAGCACCCTACGAATTAGGGCTAAAACCACTCGGCATAATCCGCCGCAGAACCGCAGGCTGAGAACACTAAGTCTCAGCTACCAGCAGCACTACGATGCGTACTGGAAACAAATCGATAGCCGAGAACACTAAGCCTCGGCCCCCAGCAGCACTACGATGCGTACTGAAAACAAATCGATAGTCGAGAACACTAAGTCTCGGCCTCCAGCAGCACTACGATGCGTACTGGAAACCAATCGAACCCGAGACCACTAAGTTCCGGCCTCCAGCAGCACTACAATGCGTACTGGGCGCCAAGCCAACACATATAACAAGAAATCGCCTCGCAGGGCGCATCACAGCACATGTCCATGGTTCTAACCCAAGCACAGTTACAGCCACAAGAATAGTTCGCCAAGCCGTTACCCGACCGCGAGTCGGACACGGGGTATACAGGGACAATCCATACATGTGAGTCGTGCTCGTGTCCTCGGAGCTGTGGATGACCCATCCGAGTTGTCCGATACGGTCTGTCACGGTATCGGACCAAGCTATCCTAAGTTATCATCATGGCAGTTCTACTACTGGGCTACACTAATCATGGTTATACAATTTACAAGTACAAATTAATTAAATGCAATAAAATTCAGGAGAGAGGGCAAGAGCCGTCGATGAGCAAGGGATACTTGCCTAGAGGGCTCGACTAGGTAAGCAAGTCTTCGACGATCGGGATCCAGGCTAGCACGTCCATCGAGGTTCTCAGAACACACAATAAACGATCATTACAATTAAATAATAAAATAATAACAGGAAGCACGGAAGATGGCAGGAGGCTATACCGTGTGGGTCCCGCAAGTAGTGCAGGAATCTGGCACAGAAATCGAGACACACGGATCGATACGGACACTCAAATCGAGACATGTACATATATCGAGACGTGCACGAGAATCGAGATGACTCGAGGATCGAGATGAACAGGAGACAACATACACGTAAATCGAGACACGTACGCAGATCGAGGAAATCACGAATATCGGGATGGCGCACGAATCAACACAACACACAAATTGAGGCATGTACGCAAATCGAGACGGCACAAGGACCAATACGGTACGTAAATCGGAGCGAGCACGCAAACCGAGGCAACATAAGATATAATATGACATGCAAATCGATACGACAAGCAAATCGGTATGTGCACGTAAATCGAGGTTGTACATAATTCGAGGTACACGTATTCCAAGAAATACGAAGAACGAGAGTGCGCTGCTCGAGGCAACGCACTGATCAAGGTAGCACGCACACCGAGGACGGCACAGAACACGAGGGCACACATAACGAGGCTGAACGTGGATCGAGACGACATGAAACTCGAGCAGCGTGGGGTCTAAGGTATCCCGCTGCTCGAGGCAACGCGCCCCTAGACGCACACAGACCAAGAAAGGAGAGGGGTGGCGGTCTGGAAACCCTCGGCGGCGGTGGGCAAGCCGCGACGACAAGGGTCGCCGGAGAAGAAGAGAAATGAGGGGGCAGAGGAGTTGCCGGGGCGGCTTACTGGCGGAGAAGGAAGGATAGCGGTGGCGGTGCTGCGCCCGCTGGCCGAAGAAGATGGCGACGACGGCGAGGGCGGCGGTAGTGAGGGCTGGTGACGAAGGCGACCACGGCGAGGGTGGCAGATGGAGGTGGCAGTGGTGGGAGATGGTGGCGCAGGCGGTGGTCGCGGTTGGAGGCGGGGTGATGACGGTGGAAGTGGAGACGGCGCTCGCGGGTGAGGACGACGAAGGCGGCCGGAGATGGAGGCGATGGTGGCGAGGGAGGCGACGGCGACGATGGGGGTGGTCGCCATGGCGGTGGTGGCTGAAGTGGTGGCGACGGCTGCAGTGGTGGGAGATGGTGGCGGCCGCAGCCATTGGGAGGTGGCCGAGAGGAAGGAGAGAGAGGCTGGGGGTGAGTGTGTGATTCGGAAAAGTGAGGGAGAGAGAGCGATGAGCTGCTGAGGAGGGGTTGTCCTCCAGTAAGGAGAAAGTGAGGGGTGTAGGTGAGTGGGTGAGAGAGTGAGAGATGTGAGGGTTAGGCTTAGGTAAAGGGGAGGGGTAGGTATAAGCAACCAAAAAACCACTAAATAAATAATTAAATAAATAGGTAAAAATGACAAGAATACTAACACCAATAATAATAATAAATTAATACTAATAACAACTGTTAACCAAGACATGCCTCAACAACCAAGGTCAATCGAGGCCCAGAAAATAAAATAAATTTTTAAACAAATACAAAAATTTAAAATCATGAAAATACGAAATACAGTCATATACCTATTTCCAAAATAGGGATTTGACAGGTGTAACTTCTCTTTCGAACATCAGTAATTCCTTTCGAGCATCTCATATAATCCCACTTGTTTATTCAATATCCCAACCAACTAATAACATAATAGATGCTACCAATTCCAATTCGAGGAATTTCCTCAACTGATCCAAAAAAATTTCAAAGTATTCCGACTTAGATATATCAAGTATTTCTTTCAAGTTCATTGTCATCCATGCCACCAAAGTTGATAAATCCTATTGCCACATTTCATTTTGATATCCCGATTCTCGTCGATCAAATCTTGTACTCATCATTGTTCGCATCCATACATTTTGTTTGCAACTCATAACTTTCTCGCTCACGATTCATCCATCAAATTGTACCACCATTCCACTCTAGTAACATTTTCCCGTATAGATCACGCCAACATATTATCATCTCGCATAAGTAACTCTCATATCCCAGCAAAATCAATCCCGAGGGCCATTCCTATTCACCTTCGCTCTCGCCGATCTCGGCTACATGCATTATCCAATTTCGTCGTACACTTATCCTCAATTTTGATCCGATCAATAAAATTATTCTAATTGTCTCAAGACGCTACCATCAATTTACGCAGTTCAATATTAATCAACCAAATCCAACCAATTCCAACAATTCCTGGCATTCCAACAAAGGCGACCAAGTTTCGAAACCAGATGATCTGTCATCCAATCCAATATTATAACATCAAATTTATCCAATCTCCATTCCATTCCGAAGTTTACCTTCCGACGCATCTTCTCATCCAACTATACTCACGCAACATCAATAGGGACATCATACGGTTTTCCAACAGTCAACTTAACATTCAGTCAAGTCTCTTTGGTCAGCTAATCTAAGCTAAATCAAACATTCAGCTAACTTATATGAGATGGATAGCTATCAGGGACATACTTATCTCTTATCTTAGAGGCAACCAATTCTCATCATAGGGCAACTCTATGGTCTGACCAACTTAGGGGCATGGGACACCACCCCAATCTTATGAACTTATTCCCAACAAGGACAACTGAAGAACATAGCCAACCAATCTGAAACTTAAGCAACCAACCAACATTCTAAGCAACCAACCAACATTCTAGGGTCAAGTCTTTCTACCGTACTCATACTCGGGCCATACCCAACGGAGTCTCATTCTAGACTTACCCGCAACCGACCAATTCTATCCGACACTTCTATCCAACAATTCTATCCCACAACTCTATAGGTCAATCTCGAAGCTATCATATAAAACTCCTCAATCGAATATCCAATCTTTTAATTTCCACTTGCGTAGACATAGTATCACTTGTTCAATCCGACTTGCATCCTCATATCGTACTCAAATTGTCTATTCAATCGGGTCAACTATTCTGAGTCATAATCCAACATTGCTATCTCAATAGTTTATCACTTACGATCTCTGTCCTACGGTCTCTTCGCGACATATTTATTTCCAACATTTTTAGATCATCGATACGGTCTGTACTCCTTAACCAACAACATAGGCAACTATAAAATCGTATTTCTTCCGAGGCATCATTTATAAATTTTCTAGCACCCAACACGGTTATCTCTTAGCAATCCACGTTGACCATCAATATATGTTTGCATCATCTCCTTGTGATTCCATAAGAAGATTTATTATTCATGCATCGATTTAATCTCTATGGCACCAATCATCTAGCATTCGTACTTCGATCATCCAATTGAATATGACATAACTGAATTAGCTAAGTCATAATCCCACAATTCTATATTCTACCAAACTTGTTATTCATGCGACAACATCATCTACCGATATGGTCTATTACATATCGCTGCACCTCGATACTTATTTGTATCCCAGCCATTCGACTCTCATAAGAAACATCTACTCTTTCATGCATTAAGGGACAAGTACCCAATCTCTATGCCTCAAAATAGTCAAGGGTCATGACTTGTTAATTCGGGACATCAATTTCTCTCAAGCACGTTGCACCACGTGCTAAGATGATCTATTCCTCAATCCCATTCTCAATCTTTTCGGTCATTGATGCAACTCTCTCTGCATCGTCTAAATTATTCGCATATCCCGATAAGCGCCTAACATTACCATCAATTCTGTCGATACCCAGCATGCAATTTCTTTTACTCAATTCCAACATCATTCAATATTCGGTCCTTAGTTGTTCTCGTTAAATCTTTCGATAGCAACACTACACCATCGTTACTAAGCCTACAATCTTCCTTACCCATCTGATTCAAGTCTTCGCCTGAATCTAAAGTTTATTTTCTTCCCAACCAAGGCATTCATTTTATATTATCAATTTTCTTATTACCCAACATAATGCTAACCGTCCAGGCCTAGCGATGGTTCATCCGAACGCATCAAAATCTCGCAATGGGTCATCCGAACTTAATCATCAAGGGATACGCCTAGCCGTCGTGTATCAATCGTAATCTCAGCTATATATGACTCGATACTACCCAATACCTTATAGGTAAAAAAATCACAAAATTATGAACACATCAAGGGTCAAGGGGCATCCTATTCACGACGAGGGTATATGTAATATACCACTCAGAGCTCAAGCCATTCCGACACAATATTCCCTCGCATCAAACCAACGTCCAATATGGACAATCCATCATGCAGTAGTTATGATGACCACAAATATCGACTCAAGATTCTGTCGATTCCCATTTACTGAAATCCATGCACATTCTGTTCCAACATACCAAGCCATCACCTACGGTCGATTGCTGCATAACAATCGACTTCAATGAATCCCACACATAAGATATCCAGCATACATCACAAACTTGTTATAGCATCGCATCATTGTTATTCATTTTGATATCTTTTAGAAATTCAACAAAACACACATATCACAGTCCATATATTTAGACTTATTGTATGGAACACCCAGTGAGCAGCTAGGAGGATCAACGGACTTTCAGTCAAGGGAACAACTTAGAATAGTTTGGAAGCAACACGGAATAATCGCAGAAGCACTATGAATCATCATAGAGGCAACTTTGATTTTATCGCGGAAGCAACTTTGATTCACCGCGGAAGCAAATTTGAAAAATCGTGGAAGAAATCTTTGAATCATCGCAGAAGCAGCTTAGAATCATCTTAGTAGCAACTTAATTTGAAACAAATCGAATAAGAATCCAAGGACATAAAGCCGTGCTTTGATACCATTATGTCACGTCCCGATCCCAGAGGATCGAAAACTAGCCACTGGACGTGATGCCGTACAAGTCTAGATTGTACTTGTACAAGGCAAAACTATTACAATTCCTGGTATTTCTCAGAAAATATCGATAACACAGCAAAACCAAACAGATAAATTGAAGTCACACAAGATATGAAGAATGTATCTCTTTATTAATAATAATAATGGATTACAAGACTTGCAGCGGAATATAGAGTTTATAATTGATTACAAGACTCTTGAATAACCAACTGAATGTATACACTTGCCCTTTAGGCTACAAATGAATATACCGACTTCTTTACAATGAACTTGCTAATATGGCTACAATCTCACTGGTACAACTGAATTATACTATTCCATACATTATATCCCGTATAGCAGAAGACATCATCTTGAAAGAAGAGCTTCTGCACACCCATCTGATTCATCGATGCCAAGCACTGATTCACAGGATTTCCCCCAAGCAAACACCTGTAATATTGCCTACAACGTGGGTCAGTACATCATCAATGTACTGGCGAGCGGTGCTGGCCCAACTCACCTAAGAAGACAACACTAAGTAATCATGTTACAGAACATTATTAACAGTGGTCTTTCTCGTTGCCTTAGGGTCAATTTCATGTTATAGCCGACAAGAAGTAAAGCATACAAATCTCATAGCCAACATAATTTAAAGCATGCAGTTATCATCCTTTGGTGATTCTTACCCACGGTCGTATAGCCATCTATGTACATTTATAATATTTACTCTGCCTGCACAATATATTGTTAGGAACAATATCATGATTCAATATAAATATCACCGTTCAGGTGATTCTTACCAATAGTCGATATCCTTTCCTGTAATTGAGTAATAACTTACTCTGCCTGCATAAGACATCATTAGCACTGGACCTATCTATATGAAGGTCACTGGCGACACGCCATCTTGGACCGACTTACAGGTATACGGCGCCCTTACAGTGCTGGTAGCTAGCCCCACTGCAAGTCACGTATACCGTGCTACTACTTTAACACTGCTACTACTTCAGCATTGGTTCCCCCAAGACGAACCGGTTTCCAAGGCCCAGGAATACCGTTCGAGGAACCACCTTGTTGACAAGTTGTCCACAACCATGCAACTATATGCAACTTATCTATAAAGGAAACATATAATGCATGGTAAGGAAAACTAAGTAATAACCCATCATTCTCATTCGTATTGCCATCTTGCCATTTTTCCAGGATCTTGGCGTAATCAACATTCTACATCAGCGACAGGATAATAGAATATTGTTATCCAATCCTTTTGCCACATCTTTGATACCATACATCTTTCCAACCAAACTTTAAATGTTCTCACCGCCCAATTCCTGGGACCTAGCATCTCATTAGCATACATTCATTCGAATGTAATTCAAGCATACTCACTGTCCAGTTCCTGGGTCTTAATATCTGTTTTATAATCTATTCATCGAGCCAAAACTCGATATACTCACCGTCCAAGTATTTGGGACTTTGTCTTCACCTGTCATATAACTCATCGCAATATCGTACAAGCATACAATTCATTTAGCCACAACAGTTTACGTTCAGGTGATTATTATCTTTCATTATCTTTCCAAATTTCATGCAAGGTATTATTGAGCAAATTCAACAAGAAACATAGCATACTCATCCTTATTTTAAGCGTGAAGCTACAGGATCTTTGAAGAGTTCAACACTACTCACATTTATAGGACGATTCTCGCCACAATCGTATAGCCTTCCAAGCGATCTTTCGCATAATCCCAAGTCCAACAAGGCTTCATCGAACCAACCATCCATCATAAGACATCTTGCGGGTCGGGACACTACAACTGGGACATGGGAGCATGTGAGAACTATATAGAACGACAATGATAAGATGACTTAGAAACTATTCCGGAACTCAAGTTACAACCCGTAAACCAAACAAGGACCGGGGTTGTAACCCTTCTCCTGAACAGAACTTTGTCTCTAATCAATGTATAGCATAAAGATCATGTATGGCGTGTGAGTACTGAATAGGACGACAAATGATAAGATGACAAAGAAACTATTCCAGAACCCAAGTTACAACCCGTAAACCAAACAAGGACCGAAATTGTAACCATTCTCCTGAACAGAACTTAGTTTCTAATCATTTATCGATAAAAGTAAAGCATAAACAATGATGTACTGAAATAAACAATCCGGACACTGCCTAGACAAACTAGACTGAACTGGACTCCATACAATAATCACGGCCAAGCAATGAGTACGACTTTATACATTAGCTAACTAGGATTATCACAATCCTAATTACTAACAAGATGTACTTTTGAGAAATCAAATCCAGTTACCTGCCCTGCAGACTGCCCGAATTAACCAAGCCAAAAAGAAAAGTAAATGTAGATACATTGCCCGGGAGACAAATGTATCCTAAGATCTATTAGTGGGTTTATCGCCCATGAGACAAATATACCCTAAAATATATAAAAGGTGCAACATTCGATGGCACGCTGAAAGTGTGCTCATCATGACAGATAACTCCAAATCCATCCAGGTTGGGGCCGGGACAAAGGGCTTGCAGGTAACTGGAAAATTTTCCCCTCCTAATGATCTAGATAATCAAGCTAGTTTTTTAGTCCTTAACATTTTTTTGTTGGATTCTGGGTGTGGCATTTCGCAGAATCCATCCTAGACATGATATGTAAGACTTGACAATACAAGAAAGTGCACTATAACAAGCCACAACAAGAAAATATAATAAGCTGGAAGCTAGGAGTGCGCTACGACGAACCACTATAGAAAAAATAGGGAGTGCACTATGACAGGCCAATATCATGTAAGCAAGAAAAGACATGTACAAGAGTGTACCACGACAGGTTACTATCTAGTAAGCAAAGAAGCATGTAACATTAGTGCGCCACAACGGGCCACTATCTAGTAAGCAAAGAAGACATATAGCATGAGTGTGCCACGACGGACCACTATCTAGATTAAGCAAAAAAAAGACATAAATCATGAGTGCACCCCGACGGGCCACTATATAAGAATAAGCAAACATGACAATATGAATCGCATGTAGAAAGAATTAGATAAAAGATATATTATGGCATGTGAGAAGAATAAATAAAAGTAACTACTTAACATAAAATAATAATTAAATCTGTGCTAGTGTTAAGAATATAAGGGGGTATAATTATTCTCTAACTGTACAAAATTATCTAATCATGTTAAAAAATTCATTTTTTGTTTAAAAAATATCAAATATTGCTAAGTACAGAAAACATGCCAAAAGATCAACTATGATTGAAATCATCAGTCACATATGAACTCAAATTAAGATGAAACGTGAAGATTCTTGAAGACAAGACAAAGATCTACAACTTTCATGTTTTGAGTTTTACAAGATTCTAACTACAAAATAGCTTAAATGGACAAAAAAAATCATTTAGAGTGATTCGCGCACGGGCAAAAGATGCATGGCGTAAGGTGCAAGACGTGCGAGGTGTACGGTGCATGAGGTACAAGGTGTACGATATGTAAGATGCACGGACCAAAAGTTTCGCGAGTTGCAAGGTGCACGAGGTGCAAGGTGCGCGGACCAAAAGGTGCATGAGTTGCAAGGTGCGCGAACTAGAAGGTGCACGAGGTACAAGGTGCGCGAGGTGCAAGGTGTACGAACCAAAATTTACGCGAGGTGCGCACGAGGTGCACGAAGTGTGCCAACCAAAAGGTGCGCAAGGTATGAGGTGCGCGAACTAAAAGATGCACGAGATGAAAGGTGCGCGGACCAAAAGGTACGCGAACCAAAAGGTGCACGAGGTACGTGGACGAAAAGGTGTACAAGGTGCACAAACCAAAAGGTGCGCATGGTGCAAGGTGCGCGAACCAAAAGGTACGCAAGATGCAAGGTGCACGAATTACGCGGACCAATAGGTGCACGAGGTACAAGATGTGCGGACCAAACGGTGCACGAGGTACAAGATGCGCGATCCAAAAGGTGTGCGAGGTACAAGGTGCACGAGGTGTATGGTGCATGAGGTGCGCAAGGTAGGTAAGGTACAAGGTGCGCGGACCAAAAGGTGCGCGAGTTGCAAAGTGCGAGAACCAAAAGGTGCACGTGGTGCAAGGTTCGCGAACCAAAAGGTACGTGAGGTGCATGAAGTGCGCAGCCCAAAAGATGCACGAGGTGCACACAAGGTGCGCGAGATCACCCCTACCAGCAAGCTTTTGACTATGGAGTCTTAGAAACTTTCAATGTCCATAACTTGGGCTAGAGGACTCGAAATTGGGCAAAATAAAGGTCTAAACTGAATGAAATTGAATTCTCTACAACATGGAATAAGTAGTTTTCAAAAATAACAAAATTTAACAGATCAAAACAAGAAAAACCAAAAAAACTATAAACTTAGATCTACAAAAATATAACCATCAAAACCAAAATCTCAAAGTTCTAAAGAGGCTTAGAATCAAGCAAGGAATACAATAGAACAAACAAAATGGCAAAATAATAATGTTCAAGATTTGGCATGATGTACTTGCCTAGGGTTGGGGGAGGAGTAAATGAAGAAGAAGATAAAGAAATAAATGAAGTAATGGAGAGAGAGAGAGAAGTTGGTTTTATACAAAAATTTTCTCATTTAAAACCAACCCAAACCAAGCCATGTCAAGTTGAACCAAACCAAAATAAACCAAGTCAATATTAAACCAAGTCAAGGCTAAGAAAGACAAGTCAAAACATGGGTCACCTGACAAATGTCAGAATCCTGTACACGTATACTGAAAATACGTATAGCCGAAAATGGGAGTGACATGCATGTTGTCGGTATACACTGGTATACTGACGGTATGCCGGTCAAGGAAAAAATCTATAAGTTAAATTTTTTTAAAGCATTCCAAAAACCAAGCCATGGCTACAGCATTGTAGCTTGATACTCAATCAGCTGCTGAACAACAAGCTGCTCCAAAAGAAGTCAAAAGAAGAGGAAAAGAAGAGGAGGGGGAAAAAGGTTGAGAAAACTATCAGCGGTATTAGCCGATGAAGATTTTACTCCCTTGGGGAGGAATACAGTAACAGATGCTAATATATAAAAACGGAAGATGAATGCCGCTCTGAAACCAAAATCTCAACCCAAACCCAGGGTCGGAAGAAAAATAAGCAGGCGGATTCAAAATCCAGACAAGTCGCCAAAATGGATGAACTAGATAGGAAGGGTGATATACTAAGGGAATGTGGTGACCTCGCACTTTGGAAGGATGTGGATGAAGAGCTGAAGAAGATTTACATGGACATCGTATTCCCAAGAAAGATGAGTCCAACGTATGTATTCTGAACTCGACCAATCTTTGTCCAATTCATAACGGAGAATGGTCATTCTCCGTAAGAGTTGGCCGGAGAATGTTCATTCTCCGTGTCAGTTGGACGGCGAATGACTCTTTTTTTCTTTTCATTTTTAGTCTTTTTTTTTTATAATTATGTCTTGAGAATCTCTATTAATTTAATCTAAATTAAATTTATGTGCAGTGATATTGTATACACGAATATGTCGAAAGAGGGAGGAAAGGAAGTTTTCGTCCTCCTGTCAGCAAAAGACATGCAAGACATACTCAACTATGAAGACATGAAGGCTGGCATACTCAACATAATAATAAGGAAGATGAAAGAAATTCAAGTCTATGCAAGAAGATACTTTCAGTCAAGTTCACAGGACGTGCAACATAAGTGGTATGCATTCATGTTGTCCCACACATTGGTAAGAATCAAAACTGAAAAAATCTCTATTCATGTGTACATCGATGAAAACAGACATAAAAAATATACTCATGATATTGTGTTTCATTTTTGGAAAACAGTCCATCATTTTTCGTGCCAATAAACCGGAAGCAAAAGCCGGCACCCTTAAAGATTTCAAAACAGATGTAGAAAACTTCGTCATGGGTTTAGATGACGACATAGTGGCTATTCATTCCACTCTTTAATGAATCCTCCAAACACTATACGTTGCTCACATTCAACTTGAGCTCCTACGAGTGGACATACTACAACTCCTTGGCAAAAAACACGTACGAAAAGGGCAAGAAGGATGCAGAATTAATGAAGAAGACCTTAGAGTCTATCGTCAGGAGGAAAGTTGAGATGATGAGGGATAGATGCCCGATGATGATGGAGTATAAGAGAACAGAGATGAATTATTCTCCACGATGCCCACAACAATTAGCACCCAACTGTCTCTTGTACATAGCGTTTATATGAAGTGCTTGATGAATGCTCCCTTCGAAATACCGAAAGAAAAAGACGATGTCCTTCACCAGAAGATTACAATGACGAGGTTGGAATAGGCTAATAAGTTGCTTTCAAGTGAACATGTAACACCACAGGTACCAACCTAGCAATGACATTGTAAAACAACAATGTAAATGGGCTAAGAACTTCTTTCTATATCATCTGTTTGTCTTTTATTCTTCTGTGTCTGCATTTTTTGTAACGTCTGCTGTTTTTTATAATAAAATTATTTTTGAATTACATTTACATTTTTTTTATATATATCATTTTTGAATGGTCATTTCCCGTGTAAATCTCATAAATAATATTCATTCTCCGTGTTAAACCCGTGTTAGAATACAGAAGAATGGTCGTTCTTCGTGTTAAAATCACGGAGAATGACCATTCCCCATGTTAGAATGTAGGAGAATGGTCATTCTCCATGTTAATATAACGGAGAATTGTCATTCTCCGTGTCAAAATGACAAGAAATTGGCATTTTTCGTGTTAAAATAACAGAGAATGACCATTTTCCGTGTTAAAATCACGAAAAATGGCTTTTCCCTGGGTTAGAATGCAGGAGAATGTCCATTCTTCGTGATAATATAACGAAGAATTGCCATTCTCCGTGTTAAAATGACGAAGGTTCTCTATGTGGGAATGGCTAACTCCATGCGATTCTGATAGGAATGGCTAACTGCCTGCGGCTCTGAGAAGGTTCTCTATGTGGGGGCCTTTAATGACTGAGCTTTGCTATGCCTACAACCAATGCTTACAACCTTCCTACAACCAAGCCACGTGTCGGACTTCGATTGGAGGAGGAGAATAAGTGGTGGAGTCGGGTGGAGCCCATGTAGCAGGGGTGTGTGTGTGAGGGGTGGTGGGACCCGATGGGACCCATGTATAAGGGGTGGATGAGAGAGGTTGTAAGAATTTGGTAGTAGACTTAGCATTTTCCTTAATGACTGTCTTTGAACAAGTCTTAATTGCCATCGTCTTTCTTGGGAGAAGTTGAGGAGTTTGTGGCATGGCATCCACTTGTAACGAACCTATTAAATGAGATTCATTATGCTGACTATTAGGTTCATATGCATTTATTGGCCAATATGGCCTATAAAAAGGGGATTCTTGAGGAACAAAGTCCATCATCTTCATAGCATTCCCATTATGCACGATCCTGACATAGCTTTAAGAGGCCACTGGTCTGGCATCAGTCGGCTGTTGGCTGTGGATCTCTTCGTTCAAAAGAGTTATGTCCTTGTAGAAGAACACGTAGTAGTGAGTCTCGAGATGCATTGGAGCTCCTTATTCGAACCTGAACAACAACTTGGCAGTCCTCGTGTTTTTTGAAAAGTTAGAGGTCATGCTATGCCCTTTCCAATAACGGTCTAGCAACCCGTTATGCTTGAAGAGCCACAAGTTGTGCTCTGCCCTGCTCATTTGGGCATTCGGGATTGCACATACAAGAAAGGAGGAATACGCTTCGATGGAGATCAATCTTCTAGTATGTGCACCAAGAAGAATAAGGGTTGTACTTTTGTAAAGATTAACCTCATAGTAGACTTATTTAGGCCTTTCTGAATATATAATAGATCCTTTGTAGAAGAACAGTATGAGTCTTTGTAATAGATCCTATGTAGAAGAACAGTGTGAGTCTTTCTGAATCTGTAATAGATCCTTTGTAGACATAATAATAAAAGAACTTTTTTCTATATCTTATTTTTGAATTTTATTCTTCTTTGTCTGCGTCTTTTGTAACGTCTACGCTGTCTTTTATAATAAAATTACGAAGAATGACCATTCTCCATGCTAGAATGCAGGAGAATGGCCATTCTCCGTGTAAAACTTACGGCGAATGACCATTCGTCGTTCTTAAAGTACCGGAGAATGGTCATTCTCCGTATTAATAATACGGCGAATGGCCACTCTCCGTGTTAGAATGACGGAAAATGGCCTTTATGCAGTCAAAAAATGTGAAATAGTAGATAGAACAGACATTAAAATTGTACCATTGATATCAAAAACATAAAAAAAATGTATTAAAAACAATTATATAATGTAGAAGCATGGAATTTTAGGACCAGAAATTCTATGTGCCAAATACTACATGCGCCAGAGAGCTCGGACAAAGTACTTCACACAGCAAAAAACAACAAATATAGACATTGAAAGAGGACTTTTTTATTGCATTAAAAATCTATTATATGTCTAGAAAAGGTTGTACAAAGGAGAACTACTACCAGCAGGGCGCATCCCACCATGCGCCCTCAGCAGGGCGCATCCTTTCAGCAGCTCAGTTATGTGCATCCTCAGTTATGTGCATCCCTTCGGCAGCTCAGTTATGTGCATCCCTTCAGCAGTCCAGTTATGTACCGCTCTTCCAGTCAGGCTCACCGCCGTCTAAATGCTTCGACTAATGAAGCATTTATTGAGCAGAACGAGGGTGGCAATCAACCCTCTAGCTGGAGGAAGAGCTCCCCAAACTGAGGAAGAGAAGAGCACCGCAAGCCAACCTGTGGCCAGGGGAGGCTTCGAAAGAACCTCCAAAGGCGAAGGAAGACCGTAATCGAAACCGCGGCTAAAGGAGCAGCTTTCAACACAACCAGAATGGGCAACACCCATTTTGAAGGAAGAAAGAGCCCCCAAAGCTGCAGTACCGCAATTCCGATCTGCGGCTCTTCCCACATGACGGAGACGAGGCTCGTGTATCCCTATCTTTGGATGCAACAGGCACCTTCTGCCTTCCTCAGAAGCCTTCGACTCCGACTTTTGGATGTAACAGTCACCTTCAAGTGCATCAATGAAGACATTGCGTCGCATCTTCACCCTCGGGAGCATCTCATCAACAGAATGCATCCGAGTAAACAAGTTCATGTCGAAAGAACGTGAGAGAACGAGAAGCAAACTCTCTCCATGCCACTATTTATAGGTCGGGCAAATCAAACCCATGTGCCAAGTGGATGGCTCTCCGAATTCCGTGCAATGAATTTGTATTTAATGGATGAACCGGACGCTTCGAATTCAACAAGTCAAAATGGCTATTTAAAGCACTCGAAGAACGTAACAGTCGCACCATTAAAGACGTGTCACGAAGCGGATGCGCCGGCCAGACAGCGCATCACACAGACGCGCCCTTCAAACATCAAAGCGCATCACACAAACGCGCCCTTCAGTACCAAAGCACCTCACAGGGATGCGTCCCCATGCGTCCCCATACGCCTGGTGGAACGCCGATCGATGCGCCCACTCAGCTGTCCATCAAATATCAAAAACATTAAATGCTGAAGTCTGACAGAGTTGGCAGCACGCTTCACAAAGACTGAACAGTTGACGGCTTTTTCAGAAAACGAAGCATCGCCAACGTCAGCATCATCATTACTTTCCTTCGACGGTTACTGCCACATGGCCGTCCAATCATCTCGCATGCGCCTCCGCAGCCATGCGCCTAAATCTGTATGCGCCTCAAAAGCCATGCATCCCAGACTTCTCTCTGATCCCAAAAGACAGAAGTAAAAGTCACTATTGGAGCCTCGTATGCGCCTTAAAAGCTATACGCTCTGAATGGTTCGTGACTCCCAAAAGTTACGAGCCAAAGTCTCCTCATGCGCCCAGGCGCATCCTACCAGATCATTCTCTATCAAATTCGAGATCTTCGAGCCATGGGCCGATGACACGTGTCCTTTGACTCGATTCACCCAAGATCTCAGTAACAGAAAGATCTTCTTCCCTGCTACGTGCCAGCTCACAACAGCAGCATGAAGAATTCAACCCCCCAATCAGGGCGCATCGACCATGCGCCTCCATCAGTAATTACCATGTGGTATCCCCGCGTCCAGGCGCATCCTACATATGCGCACATGAGCAGCCAGCCTGCAAAGCTATAAATAGAGGGATCATTTCCTTCTCACCCACGGACGAACACACACAGAGGCAAACATACATCGACAGACAGAGACTTTGCACCACCAGAGAGGCAGATACAGACACTCAACGTCTTCCTCCTCTCAGCAAGCTCCAGCACCCAGAGCAATCCAAACCTTCAGAGAACCGATAACTGTCGTCGGATCGCCAACAGAGTCAACGCATTACCACTCGCTCCATCGGCACAAGGGACCCAGATAAACAAAAGTGTACTCCTAGGACTACGTCTAAGTCCTATATTGTAACACTGTTCTGTTTGTATTAAAATTTGCAATCAAAAGATTTTAATGGCAAACAAGCTGGCGACTCTACTGGGGACCTCTTTCTCCTCCACCGAGAAAGCTGTGTCGTAATCCGACGATGTAAAAGTGGGCTCCTCCCACAAGACGCTGGTCGTACGCCTCAATCAACAGGCGTATGAGGAGTTCATCTCTGAAGGAAGTGCGAGTCCTTCGAAGCGGCTGCCAAAGCCGAAGAAGACCCGCCGAGTCTGGGTGCGCAAGGTCGACGCCTCTGGCACCACCACCGAAGGGCATGCGCTGATCCAGCCTTCCCTTCCTGCTGACGTCTTCAGCAACCAAGATGCGCCCACTGGTGCAGCACATCTTTCGGGAAAACGTGCGGCTGACCATATTCCCCAGCCATCTCCCTATCAGGCGAGGAAGATGCATCGATGGAGCAGGGGCGCAGCCAATATCCCGCGCATTATCCCTGATACGCCACAGAAGGTCTCTGTCTTTGACAGACTCACTCGCTGTAGTGGCAAGGAGAATTTGGATTCTGAGTACTATGCGTCCCAGCGGCCTGGTACGAAGAAGTCCAAGACAGCACGGGCCATACGTCCCAAACGTGCTATGCCAGCAGCAAGCCAGAAACATGCGCTCACAATCATGCGCACTGCTGATGGTAAGCTGTATAAGGTTGACTCAGGTGCTTCTGTGCCAGAAACGAGCCGACCTTCAAAGTCCTTGTCTCACTTGGGCGCATCTACTGCGTGCACAACTAAGTCGAGTAAGGCAAATCCAGTGGTATTGAACTCCTGTGCCTCCTTTGATTGTGCGTCTGAGGTCCGTTCAGGTCACTTCAAATGTTGTTCCCCCATTACTGATCGGGACGTCTGTTTGGTGTTAGATCAGGGGGCGCAGCATTCACTTGACCACCCCGGCGCTTGGCCTTGCCATGCGCCTGAAGGGGATGCGAAGGTGGAACTCTCCTCCAACGATCTGCGCAACATGATCACTCACAAGCGCCGATCAGGAGAGTCGACTGACAAGCACGATGCGCCCCTCACAGGGCACACTTGTGCTGTGGTCACCATCAACTGCTGTTGCAAGACGACAGTCCCACCAAGGCAGTCAGTGTTCTAGCGGCTGTAATCATCGACACCCCTCCGACGTCGTCTCGGGAAGAAGGTGTCAACAAAAGAAGAGCCAAGGGTTGCTTCATGCAACGTGATCTCTAACTCCTCGTCAGTCCGAAAGTCGACTGGTAATTCCTCGTCCTCGTCCAAGAACCAGCCGAGGAAAACCAAGGCAAGTGTCTCGTCCTCCGAAGTGTTCGAAGGCACTCGGGGGAGAAAGAAGCTCTTGGAGGAAACTGGGGGTAGTCAGACCCTTGTCGAGCCTCCTTCCAAAGACGAAGCTGTCTTCCAAAGTACAGCTGGGGTCGATCTTCTCGAAGTCAACCTCCCGGACATGGCTGGGGGTCATCTAGCCCCTGTCCTTCAAGATGAGGGTGTCCCCCAAAACATAGTCGGGGGTAGTCTAGCCCCCACGGATCTGAGTCTCGGAGACGAAGAAGTCCTTCAAGACGGAACCAAGGGTAATCAGGCCCTTGCAGATGCTCCCATCGAGAATGTTCCCCAGAACATAGCCGGGGGTGGCCAGGACGAAGCACCAGGAGAGGTAACTCCCCTACAAGAGAGTGAAGCCGAGAGTGAAGCCTCAACCGATCCATCTACTTCCAGCCGTGTCGTGACAGTATACATGGCTGGGGGTGATTCCGAGTCTGATGTACCGCCACCAGACCTCGTCCAGCGCATGGACACATTAGAGGGAGGACTCAAAACCCTCTCTGTCTCCATGCAAATACTGACTCAAGCAGTGTTTGAGATACGGTCAGCTTTGGCCAGGATACCTTCTACCGGTCCCGACCTAGGGGCCAATGGAGAATCAAGCTTACCCCTTCAACGGGTATCCTTGGATACGGATCGTCGAGAAGCACCTCGGACATCGGAGCCCTCAAATGCTCAACTTCAGGTGGTACCACCTTCCCCGACTCCCAGCTCCACGGAAGACGTGGTCGAGATGATCAAGGACTTGCGCGAGCGCTTTGAGTCCAAGACGAGACAAGAGGAGCACCAAAAGATGGGGATTCCCCAACCTTATCCCCTCGAGTGGAACAAAGTGGTTTATCCTCCTAAGTATATACCACAAACACTGACGCCATACGACGGGAAGGACTCTCCTCGTCGCTATCTGACGTACTTCCAGTCTCAGACGGGATATCTTCCGAAGGAGGACGTGCTACTCACCAGCATATTTGTCGGGACACTGAAGGGAGTGGCGTACGACTGGTACTGCAGCCTCCCCGACAATTTTATATCTTCCTTCGACGATCTGACACGTCTTTTTCTCGACCGTTTTTACGACGACGGAAAGGACATGACAATGGCGTCTCTTATAGAGATACGCCAGAAGGAGAAGGAAACAGTTCGAGTGTTCATCGAACGCTTCCGAGAGGCCTGCTTCGAACTGCCTCCGGGCATGCCAGAATATGCACTCCTCTCCTCCTGCAGCATGAACATGTTGCCTACAGTCAAACTCTGGCTCAACTCTACTCCTCCTTCCGATTGGAGCTCCTTGATCATTGAAGCAGAAGCCGCGGAAAAGAAGGCGGCCAATGCTCGTCTTCTGGGAGTCAGTTTTCCTGCCTTTGAGGACAAGGAAAAGCGGCCTGCAGCCAATAACCCCGGACGAAAGACGAAAGGGAAACAGGCATTGACTGTCAATGCCTCAAAAGGTGCATCAGCACCTACTCAGAAGCCTCCACTTGCACCAAGGCCAAAGGAGGTGTACTCTTTCAACGATGAAGACACCCTACACCTCTTTCAGATACTGAAGCAGGGTGACAAGATCAAGCTGTCGGACCCGAAGCGTCCCGACGAGGTTGGGAAAGTAGACAACCCGAGGTACTGTCACTACCATCGATTTGTCGGATACCCAACCAAGGACTGCTATGTCCTCAAGAATTACATCCAGCGCATGATCAATACGGATGTAATCTCCATCGACTACGAGGAGAAGACGGTGTCAGCCAACGTGGTGTCACTCCAGTTCGGCACCCTGCCGCCAACTACAACACAAGATGGCGTCGTCCCCATCCCTAAGGCGACAATGCAGGTGGTTAACTTACCACCTACTCGTGACAACGTGAGTGGACTCATCCCACTCACCACATCTCGGGGAGAGATCCTATGGGTTCACCTTGAACTTGTCTCTGAGGTGACTCAACCGGAAATACTCCCTACCTCCAAATCCAAAGGCAGGAAGATCAAGTCTTGCCGCATGGTCTCTTCCTCAGCGGAAGAGGCACTTCATGTACAGACGCGTTCACAACAGAATGCCCAATCCGACGAAGCTGCCGTCGAGGTGGTGCCTTCTTGCACCGTCCCTGCTGTCCAGGAGGAGGGCCCGTCTAAGCCCCCAGCAGCCAATAAACAGAAGCAGATAGAAACCCGCTTCGATAGGCCTCTGCGAAAGGAGAATGCTTCGGGGCTAGCCAAGCCCCACAACTTCGACATACTGGCACAACTGGCCAGTACTCCTGCCCGCCTATCCCTGTTTGAGCTCCTTCGTTTTTCCAAAGACACCCGAGAAGCTCTCTGCGAAGTTCTGAAAGATGTCGAATCCTTTCCCAGTCAGGTCAAGCAGCCTGAATATCTCCCGACTGCATGCACGCACTGCCACTATGCGGATGAGGTTACCCCCAATATAACCTTCACCCAACAAGACATACTGCTCAAGCACAACCGACACAACAGGCCGCTGTATTATACAGGGTATATCGGTTCTGTCAAGGTGAAGCGGATTCAGATCGATCTGGGGTCTTCCCTCAGCATCATCCCGAAGACGCTGCTCTCAACACTGGGGATCCCAATGTACCGACTGGCGCCATCCAACACAACAATCAGTGGCTTCAATGCTAGCAAAAGTGAGCCACTAGGCAAAATACGACTAAAGTGCCATATCGGTAATCTCAAAACTGAGGTAACTTGTTACGTCGTGGACGCCGACGTTAACTACAACCTTCTGTTGGGTCGTCCATGGCTGTATGAGTACATGGTGGTGCCATCCACGCTCCACCAATGTATAAAGTACGTGTCCCCCAACAACGTCATCCGGACGGAGTTTGCGGACATCGACCCTTTCAAAGGGATTGAAGTCTACTTCACCGACTCCGACCTGTACAAGTCACCTGACGATGAAGAAGCCAATGATGCTGACGACGAGACAGAAACGGCAGCAGAGCCGGACATGGAGCCTGAGGTCACTCCCGACGCTCCTTTGAAGATCCGACTCAAAGGCAAACCGCCTCAGAAGTTGCCTCCCATGAGCATTAAGCTGCCCAGGAAAGCACCAGCTGCTCCTGAAGCTCCCCTGAAGATACGGCTCAAGGGAAAGCCGCCTCAAACATCGGCTCCCCTTGTGGCAAAACTACAGGGGAAGGCGTCAATCACCGGAGGCACAGTGGAGGCACCTCTGAAGGTGCGCCTTAAGGGCAAGCCGCCGCGATCCAAGCTGCCAGAGAAGGCCCATATAGCCCTCCCGGACCCCGAAATCAAAGCTGTGGTGGACTCTCCCAATCCAATCCTGGCACTCACAGATGAAGAGCTAGGGGAATACATCTCTGCTGATGTAGACGCACCATCTCTGGACAATGTAATCCCGTGGGATAAAATCTCGTATTTCATCAATAATAGAGTTTCTTTTAATTATTCTAGTCTTCCACATTGGAATGCCATGTATACATTAGATAACGCTCTACGGTCATTGCAAACACAAATAACGACCGTCAATCATGTAAATCGAGTAGTCCCGTTCCAAGGGGTCTGTTCTGTAGTCCCACCGCGGAGTCGAGACAAAGAATCCATCATTTTCGACAAAGTTGAGCGTCATCAAGACCTCCCGTCACTCGAGCCAGAACCAGATACCGACAGAATATAAATCTATCGGTACACAGACAAGGCAAAGTACCTCATCCAAAAGATGGATTACGACCTAAAAAGCAACAAAGGCCTGAACTACGACAAGGGTCGATGTCTTCCTCTCCGGCTTCCAACACCTAAAGAAAAGCCGTATGACTACTATAATCGGACTCGACGGGGGATAGGCTATGTCACGCCGCCGTCAACTCCAGAGAGTTCGGAGGCAAAAGAAGCAAGACATTCTCATTCGTCTGAAGCATCAACTTGGGATTCCGATACCAGTGTCGGCTCAGTCTTCAAAAGAGTGCTATCAGCCAACATGACATCCGCTCAACCTCAAGAAGATGAAGGCGAAGATCAAGCGCCGGAATCCTTCGAAGAAGAACCCTGGGCGCAACGCTTAGGAGAACAATGGGAGTCTCGTTTTGAGCTACGCGAACCCCCTACCGAAGACGAAGTCGAGTAGATCAACCTTGGGGACGGATCTTCTTCCAAACTCATCTTCATCAGCAAAAGCCTAAAAGGAGAAGACCGAGAGTCTTTAATCCAACTGGCTAAAGAATATATTGATGTATTCGCCTGGAGCTATGAAGACATGCCGGGACTCGATCCTCAGATCGCGATGTATAGGCTGAACATCTTACCTGATGCCAAGCCTATCAAACAACAACAGCGACACTTTCGTCCGGACATCATGAACGCCATCGATCAGGAGGTGGACAAACACTTGACTAGCAGCTTCATCCGTGAAGAACAACACCCGGAATGGGTGGCCAACATTGTCCCTGTCACCAAGAAGAATGGAAAGATTCGAGTCTGCATCGACTTCAGGGATCTCAACTCCGCCTGTCCGAAGGACGAATTCCCGCTTCCCATCACCGACGTGATGATCGACAACACGTGTGTCTTCGAACGCATGTCTTTTATGGACGGATATTCGGGCTACAACCAGATCAAGATGTTCTCCGATGACGCAAAACATACGTCATTCAGGACTCCAAAGGGCATTTTCTGCTACACAGTGATGCCCTTCGGCTTGAAGAACGCGGGTGCGATATACCAACGAGCTATGAGCACCATTTTTCGTCAACATCTTCGCAAGACAGTCGAATGCTATGTTGACGACATCGCAGTCAAAAGCCGTCTCAAAGGAGATCACCTACAAGACCTGAAGACAGTCTTCGATCTCATGCGGGCGCATCAACTCAAGATGAACCCCGCTAAATCCTTCCTGGGGGTTTCTAGCGAAAAGTTCCTAAGTTTCATTATCACGGCAAAAGGCATTCATGTCGATCCGGAGAAGACCAAAGCCATCCTCGACATGGACCCTCCGAAGAACCTTCGAGAACTTCGAGGCCTGCAAGGGCGTCTGGCATATATCCGGAGGTTCATAGCAAACCTTTCCGAAAAATGTCAACCCTTCACTCAACTCATGAAGAAGGGAGTCTCTTACGTCTGGACAGAGGAATGCCAAAAGGCTTTCGACGACATCAAGGCTTATCTGACGAGTCTGCCAGTCCTGGTGGCACCAGTCGCCGGTAAACCATTTCTCCTCTACGTCCGTGCAATGGATCATTCCCTCGGCGCTCTGCTAGCTCAGAACAGTGATACAGGCTATGAGCAAGCAATCTACTACCTTAGTCGAACTCTGATCGGGGCCGAACACCAGTACAACCCCGTTGAAAAAGGAGTACTTGGCTTTGGTATTTGCCATCCAAAAGACTCGTCATTATGTCTCGGGGCAGACAATTCATGTCATTTCTCGAGTCAATCTGCTCAGAGTCCTCATGACGAAGCCAGGATCATTAAACTCCCGGCTTGCCACATGGGCGATCTTGCTAACACCATACAACATGGTGTTCGTCCCACAAAAAGCTATTAAGGGTCAAGCTTTGGCTGACTTTTTAGCTGCACACCCCATCCCAGAGTCCTCAAGACTCTATGAAGACATCCCGGATGAGGTCCAAGAATCTAACATCACTGAAGAAAGCTTCGTCTGGCAGATGTTTTTCGATGGCGCTTCAAGAACAGGTCCCAAATGCTAAATTATTGCATGAGTCGGGGTAGTCTTGGTCTCTCCGGATCAGCTGGTTGTCCAGCGCGCTTACTCCCATTTGAAGCCGTGCTCCAACAATATTGCCGAGTACAATGTGCTCATTATGGGACTCCAGCTGGCGCAACAGCTGGGGATAGATCATCTGGAAGCCTACGGTGACTCAAAACTCGTCGTAAACCAGATCAGAGGGCAATACGAGGTTGCCATGAAGACCTGATCCCTTACCATAGAGTTGCGTTGAACATCATTTCAACCTTCGCCGAGTTCTTCATCGAACATGTACCTCGCTTACAAAATCTGGAGGCTGACGCTCTGGCTGGCCTCGCAGCCTCCTTGGCAGCCCCCCTCGGGGGTCAACACTACGTCACGGTAGTTGTTCGAGACTTGGTCTGTCCTAAAAATAACCTGTGCTCACGAGTAGCCCATGCTATGTCAACAAGCGCTGGTGTTAATTTTTGAGATTGGAGATTCTTGTTCATCGATTTTGCTGTCTACGGAATTCTTCCAGAGGACCCGAAAGAAGTCGTCTCAGTCAGGAGACGCTCTCTTCGATTCTACTACGATACAGCCACTAAAATGCTGTACCGACGCTCCTACGATGGACTTCTCCTTCGATGTTTGTCCAACGAAGAAGCAGCCGAAGTCCTTCGAGAAGCTCATAATGGAACCTGCGGGGCCCATCAACCTGGCCCTAAGTTGCAGGACCGACTGCGACGCATGGGCTACTACTGGCCAACCATGGCCGCTGACGCTGTCGACTATGCTAAGAAGTGCCATGCGTGCCAGCTTCACGCGGACTTCATCCATACACCGTCAGAACCACTACATCCTTCAGTCGCCTCCTGGCCCTTCGAAGCTTGGGGCATGGACATTGTGGGACCAATCACCCCTCCTTCATCGAGAGGACACCGCTTCATCCTAGCAATCACCGACTACTTCTCCAAATAGGCAGAAGCAGTTCCACTGGCAGAAGTGAAAAGCTCCAGGGTGATCAGCTTCATCAAACACCACGTCATCTACCATTTTGGAGTACCCCAGAGGATCATCCACGACAACGGTCCTCAGTTCATAAGCCATGCTTTTAGCAGATTTTGTGACAAGAATCGCATTCAAAACGTGGCATCAACCGCCTACAATCCGGCAGCAAATGGGTTGGCCGAGGCATTCAACAAGACTATCGTCAGGCTACTCAAAAAGGTCGTGTCATCCAACAAACATGACTGGGACGAAAAGCTCGGCGAATGCCTTTGGGCTTACCGCACAACGGTACGGACCCCGACAACCAACACACCATTCTCCTTGGTCTACGGGAGCGAAGCGGTACTGCCTCTCGAGATCCAGATACCCTCACTCCGCGTAGCAATCACAAACCAACTCACAGAAGAGGACAATCAACGTCGTCGTCTGCGGGAACTGGAGGCACTTGACGAAAAGTGTCACGACCCGCACCCGCTTTTCGGATACGAGACGTGTCCAAGCCAGCCTACGCCGCAAAGTCGGCGGTAGAACGCTGTCAAGCCCGCAAGAAATAAATGCTCAAGAAATATAATATTGCTGCTCATTCACATTTCTAAATTTATTACAACATTTATAATTTAAGAAAAATACAAGAATTTACAATTATTGAAATTGATACAAGTGATTTCTATTTCTAGGTTGTCTTCAGCATACCCAAGTCTTCTCCAGTGCTAAGAGTGATCGCGGCTAAACCTGAAAAATGTTGGTTTCCAGTCAGGAATGGAACAAGTACACAAACCGACAATAATACAAAACACAATAGAATTGACAAGACATGAAAATAGCATATGAGATATGGAAGCTGTAGAAAACTGATGACATAACACGATAGAGAAGTAAACAAAGAAAAACTAATAAAAGACATCTATCTAGGTGGTGTGAAATATCTGTTTCAATATGTGGACGGGTAGGGGGTAAATAAGGCACACTGCACGTGTCGTACGCAGCGGCTAGCTTTCAAGATTAGACATAATGGGATATTTCTGGGTAGTCCACATGTATACTAAGATATTTCCCCTTCCGACAACTCCGTGTGACGAGCGTGTCAATAAGCAGCAAGATATATATATACATGAAATAAAAAGACTACTATGAATCGAAAAGCAATCAGAAAGTGCACTTGCCTGAGGTCCTTAGCTGGAGAAACCAATAACACTATACCACTCAATGAGCCACAATCAGTCAACACATGTAGAAGTCTCCGGATGCTGAAATAAACAGTACCATTATTCTCAGAATAGTTAAATTAGCTAGGATTGCCTGTCCTTAAGTCCAATTCTGGATACAGGGGCAAAACGTAATTTCGGGCAAAAACGATGTCCGCCGTTGGACCTGCTTTGCACCGAAAAGCGCGCCAGAGTCAACGGTCTCTAAAGTCGTCAAACTACATGTCTACGGATCCAGTTTTTCGATACGAACCCAACCGTATTGTTTGCCATTAAAATTGTTTGATTGAAAACTTTAATACAAACAGAACAGTGTTACAATGTAGGACTTAGATGTAGTCCTAGGAGTACACTTTTGTTTAAGCTGGGTCTTTAGTGCCAATGGAGCGAGTGGTAATGCGTTGCCTCCGTTGACCGGCTGACGACGGTTATCGGTTCTCTGAAGGCGTGGATTGCTCTGGATGCTGGAGCTTGCTGAGAGGAGGAAGACGTTGAGTGTCTGTATCTGCCTCTCTGATGATTTCTTGTATGTTCGTTGTGGATTCTCTGTATGTATGTGAAGGAGAAGATCCCTCTATTTATAGTTTTGCAGGCTGGCTGCTCATGCGCACATGTAGGATGCGCCGGTGTGTGGGGACGCCACGTGGAGGTTGCTGATGGAGGCGCGTAGATGATGCTCCCTGATTGAGGGAAAGAACTCTTCATACTGCTGTTGTGAGCCGGCACGTAGCAGAGGAGAAGATCTTTCTGTTGCTGAAATCTTGGACGAGTTGAGTCAAAGGATACGTGTCATCGACCCATGGCTCGAAGATCTCGGATTTGGGGGGGCAGTGATCTGGTGAGCTGCACCTTGGATCTGGGCGCAGGAGGAGGCTGCGGTTCATAACCTTTAGAAGTTATAAACCATTTAGGGTGCATGGCTTTTGGGGCGCATGCAGGTGACCTTCCTTCTGTCTTTCGGGATCAGAGATCAGTCTGAGGCGCATGGCTTTTGAGGCACATGTAAAGCTTCAACTGGAGACTCTCCTTCTGTCTTTCGGGATCAGTGAAGAGTCTGAGGCGCATGGCTTTTGAGGCGCATGCTGGTTTGGACGCATGGCCGTAGAGACGCATGGCGATTTGGACGCATGGCCATAGAGGCGCATGCGGATGGCCACGTGGCAGTAGCCGTCGGAATAGAGTCATGATGATGCTGACGTTGTCGACGCTTCGTTCTCTGAAAAAGCTGTCACTGTTCAGACTTTGGGAAGCGTGCTGCCAACTCTGGTGTCAGTTCAGCATTTAATATTTGTGATGTTCGATGGACAGCTGAGTGGGCACATTGGTTGGTGTCCCACTCGGCATGGAGATGTGAGGGAGGGCGCATCCTCTGTGATGCGCCGGGTACTGTAGGGCGCGTCTGTGTGATGCGCCTGATGCTGGAGGGCGCGTCCGTGTGATGCGCTGTTTAGCTGGCGCATCCGACATGTCTTTTAATGACGCGGCTGTCTCGCTCCTCGAGTGCTAAAATAGCCGTTTGGCTGAATTCGAGGCGTCCGGTTCATCCATTTAATGCAAATTCATTACACATAATTCGGAGAGTCATCCACTTGGCGCGTGGGTTTGATTTGTCCGGCCTATAAATAGTGGCATGGAGAGAAGGTTTGCTCCTCATTCCCTCACGTAATTCCAACATGAACTTGGATATGCGGGTGCATTCTGTTGACGAAGTGCTCCCGAGGGTGAAGATGAGACGTCGTGTTATCTTCGATGCACTTTAAGGTGACTGTTACATCCAAAAGACGGAGTCGAGGGCTTCTGAGGCAGGCGGAAGGTGCCTGTTGCATCCAAAGATAAGGATGTTCGGGCCTCGTCTCCGTTATTCCGGAAGAGCCGTAGATCGGAATGGTGGTGCTAGGCTCTCTCTTCCTTCAAAGTGGATGCCGCCCATTTTGATTGTGTTGAAAGCTCCTTGTACCATGATTTCGATCACGGTCTTCCTTGGTCTTTGGAGGCTCTTTCGAAGCCTCCCCCGGCCACAACATTTGCGGTGCTTTTCTCTTCCTTGGTTCCAGCCAGAGGGTTAAATGCTTTGCTTGGCGAAGCACTTATCAGGCGAGCCTGGCTGGAAGAGCGTCATATAACTGGGCTCTGCTCGGCCAGGTGAGCCTGGTTGGAAGAGTTGCACATCACTGAGCTGCTGAAGGGATGCACATAACTGAGCTGCTGGAGAGATGCACATCACTGAGCTGCTGGAGAGATGCACATCACTGAGCTGCTGAAGAGATGGTAGGATGCGCCTGGCTGGAGGTGCATGACATCTGCTGCGCCTGGTTGACAGTGCATGGTGACTGCTGCGCCTATCGGAAGGCGCATGGTGGTTGCTGCGCCTATCTGGAAGGCGCATGGTGGCTGTTGGCTATAGATCTAGGATCCTTCCTTTGTAGAAATTCTCCTAGACATGTAATAGACTTTTACATATATGAATAAAAAGTCCTTCTTCGAATGTCTATGGCTTATTCGATTAGCTGTCTGAGTTCTGGCGCATATAATGCCCGACGTATGGGCTTTCTGGTTGTGAAATTCCATGCTTCTATAAGACCCCCTTCAAAGTTTTCAAAACTTTTGAATAAGTTTTAGAATACTTTGAATAAGAAACATGGAGGTCAGGGCGCATGATTTTTGGGCGCATGCTTGTTCGGGCGCATGCTCCTTTCAGTTGATGATGATGACGCCTTGGTAACCCAAAAGATTGATGATGATCTTTTGGTTGTATTTGTTGTCATCTCCTCACGGAACCCGAAGCGACGGCTGAGATTACACGTCATCGGTTCACGCGTGCGACCAAGCCCTATAAATAGGTAAGGGTTGGAGAGAGAATTCATCTGCTCTGTGCCTTTGCTTTCTTTAGAGTTTTTTCTTCAAAACCCTAACTTTTTCTTCTCTAAGAGAATGGCTCCCAAGACTCCTAGCGGTGGTGCCAGCAAGGGGAAGGAGAAAGCGAAGGAGCATGCGGAAGTTGTAACGGCTGACGTTCCCCGACGGCCTGTCGAAGTTCGGCTGGAGGTGGTTGGTAAGTCTCATTTTTTTTGTACACCAACGCACATAGGCCTTGGGTCTTTAATGATGTGCCGCGGTCTTTGTTCGCCGACGCGTATGGGTTTAGACCCTGATGATGCGCCGAGGCTGTTGACGCGCATGGGCTTAAACCCTGAATGCGCCGAGGCTGCTGACGCGCATGGGCTTAAACCCTGAATGCGCCGAGGCTGCTGACGCGCATGGGCTTAAACCCTGAATGTGCCGAGGCTGCTGATGCGCATGGGCTTAAACCCTGAATGCGCCGAAGCTCTTCTTTTTGTTGTTTCTAACATTTTTCTGATCTTTGCTAGTGTCAGTAGCGATTCCGCCTTTGAATGAAGTGTTCTTGGAGGCTGTCTTCAACCAGATGGGAGTAAAGTATGATGAGGAAGTGATAAACCCCGCTCAAGAGGCTCTTATGCTGGATCAGCCTCCCGAGAGAATGACCCAAATCCGTGAGCAACAGTACTCAACGTCCGCAGAGGTAAAGGCGTCCCACATAATTCTGATTTTGGTTCCACAATTTACGAGGCTTCATCTTCTCTTGTAGGAACCGTTAAAAAGAAAACCTCGCACCCCAAAGTCAGGTGGGAGCAGGCGAGAAGGGACGGCGGGCTCGTCTGAAGTGCGTATCCCGCCGACCATGATGTCTTCCATGGAGGAAGATCCGGAGGATGCTGTTGATGTGGAGATTCCGGTATCCCCAGATTACGTCAGGAGGAAAACTGAGGATGCGACAGCTTCCGAGACGGCAAAGGCCAGAACGGAAGCTTCAAGTGCCGAAGGTTTTCCAAGCACGCCGTTTCCTGGTGGTGAAGAAGAATGGAGTTTGTCGTCTTCCGATGACGTTGCTCCAGAGCTGCAAGAGCCTGTTGCAGAGGCAACAGCAGTAGTTGAGACAGAGGAGAGGGTTGAATCCCCTCTTTATCATGATGAGGGGAGGTCGGCTGCATTATTGCCGAGTCCTACCCCGGCTTCAACCGTGGAAGTTGAGGCAGCTACCACTCAGGAGGTAGCGACAGATTCGGGACTTGATGATGAGACCCATCTGCCAGTGAAGACCGCTGCGACGGGTCAAGAGACAAGTGATAATCTCCCTATTCTGCCAAGGGAGGTACCAACTGTTGATAGGACGTTGGGGGTAGAAGAGGTGGCTGTTGACGTCGGAGGTTCTTCCGGGCTTGAGAAGGGTAAGGGTGTAGAACCCTCTGTAGCTCCTTCTACTTGGGGGACCATCTCGACGCCTGTGCCGGCTCCTTCTGTTGCTTCGGCTCCTCGGGCTGGAAGTCCAGCCCCTGTTGATGAAGAGCCCATTGATGCCGAGGTTCAAGCCTCGCTGGTTGAAGTTGGCGGATCTTCTTCCGGTCCGCAAACTGTAGTAGCTCCTCCAACTCCTGCGATGACGCCGCAGGTCCTGGCGGATGCAGACGAGTATGTGAAATTCCTCGTCGAGGGGGTATACAAAATGTTGCAGAAGGGTGTATCTGTTGTGATGGATGCCAATGGGAGTTTTGCGACGGCAAAAGCTCTGGCAATGCCCTGCATCGAGCTGATTCGTATTCACCAAGGCCACGACCATATGGCCGAAATTCTTGAGGCTTCGGTGATTGAGCTGGATGAGCGGCTCGCAGAACTTCAACGCATCCAGCGAAACGACCTCTCTGTCCTGATAGATGCGGAGAAGGGGAAGCTAATTGCCGAGATCGAGTCTTCATACCAGGCCACCGTGGGCGTTTGGGAGCACGAGGTGGCTGAGACCGAGGCTGCAGTAGAGCAGTTGTCTCAGTCCATGAAGACGACGGTGGAAACTCGAGCTGCATTGGAGGCTAATATCGCGGATATCGACACCCAGATGCGCCGCCTTGAAGACCAATGGGCCCGACTCCAGTTAGAGGTCGAGCGTGTCCGGGCTGAACATGCAGCATTCAAGAAGGATGAAGCGACTTTCACTCAGCGGACTCTTGCCTTGGCACAGCAACGACAACAGCTTGATGAGAAGCATGCAAGTGATACTTCCGCTGGGTCCGTTGAATTGATACGCCAGGAAGCAGAGCGACGAGTCCTGGCGACGGTGGAGGCCCGCGCAGTCAACTTAAAGCTTCGAGTCAGGGAGCTCTCAGCCCATCCTGGGGAGATTCAGGGACAATAGCTTTTCCCTTTTTCTTTTGTGTTCTTTTGCAACCCTTACTGGGAGGGAATGATGTAGTTTCTTGTACTCCTTTTTCAGAAGAATAAAGAAGTCTATAACTTTTTTTGTGATGTGTTCATCTTTTGTTGTCATGAACTTGATGATTTGTGTGGACCTATTATCTTTTGCGCACCTTGGTTTTCAGGTACAGATAATAAGTTTGAAGGAACCATTATGTTTGCTCAGAGGTAATGTGGACATGGCAATTATTGGGTTCGAAATGATAGAATCTCCCTACTCAGAGGTATTATGGACGTGGTAGGAATGATCTTGGAGGATACGCTGAACAACTCAGAGGTTATATGGACGTGGAAGTTCTGCGATAAATGTACAATAACGCAGGGGTTGTTTGTACAAGATGTTTACTCAGAGGTAATGTGGACGTGGTAAACATGAAGGGTAGCGTAGGCTTACGAAGTGTAAGATTCTGCTTTGTAGGGTGTAGAGAGACAACTCAGAGGTAATATGGACGTGGTTATCTTTCTACTGGAAGATGCCACGGAATAGCTGGGTTCCGGAGGCGTATGAGTTTGTGGAAAGAGGTTGTTTGAGGAAGTACATGTCTGGAGGATGTCAAGAATAGTACTTCTTTAGGAACTTGCCGTTGATGGGCATCATAAACAAGTCCCCATTGGGTTTGGCGAGGCGGTAAGCACCGTTTGAGTATACCGTCTCTATGATGAAAGGTCCTTTCCACTTGGGCTCGAACTTTCCTGGTGTCTTGTGGGTCAACACCATTGGTCTTCTGACTGCTAAAACCAGGTCACCAACTTGGAAAGTCCTCTTTTTGACCTTTTTGTTGAAAGCCTGTGAAATACGGGCTTGGTAGAGCTCGATGTGTTGTTGAGCTAAGAGACGCTTTTCGTCAAGTGCCTCCAGTTCCCGCAGACGACGACGTTGATTGTCCTCTTCTGTGAGTTCGTTTGTGATTGCTACGCGGAGCGAAGGTATCTGTATCTCGAGAGGCAGTACTGCTTCGCTCCCGTAGACTAGGGAGAATGGAGTGTTTCCTGTTGGGGTCCGTACCGTTGTGTGGTAGGCCCAAAGGCATTCGCCAAGCTTTTCGTCCCAGTCGCGTTTGTTGGATGACACGACCTTTTTGAGCAGCCTAACGATAGTTTTGTTGAATGCCTCAGCCAATCCGTTTGCTGCCGGATTGTAGGCGGTTGAGGCTACGTTCTGAATGCGATTCTTGTCACAGAACCTGCTGAAAATGTGGCTGATAAACTGAGGACCATTGTCATGGATGATCCGCCGGGGTACTCCGAAACGGTAAATGACATGGTGTTTGATAAAGCTGACCACCCTGGAGCTTTTTACTTCTGCTAGTGGAACTGCTTCCGCCCATTTGGAGAAGTAGTCGGTGATGGTCAGGATGAAACGGTGTCCTCTCGAAGAAGGAGGGGTGATTGGCCCTACAATGTCCATGCCCCAGGCTTCGAAGGGCCAGGAGGCGACTGTAGGATGTAGCGGCTCCGATGGTGTATGTATAAAGTCTGCATGAAGTTGGCACGCGTGGCACTTCTTGGCATATTCGACAGCATCGGCAACCATGGTTGGCCAGTAGTAGCCCATATGTCGCAGTCGATCTTGCAACTTAGGACCGGGTTGATGAGCTCCACAAGTTCCGTCATGAGCTTCTTGAAGAGCTTCGGCTGCTTCTTCGTTGGACAGGCATCGAAGGAGGAGCCCATCGAAGGAGCGTCGGTACAGCATTTTGGTAGCTGTATCGTAGTAGAATCGAAGAGAGCGTCTCCTGACTGAGACTGCTTCCTTCGGGTCCTCTGGAAGGATTCCGTAGACAGCGAAGTCGATGAACGGGAACCTCCAGTCTCGGACATTAACACCAGTGTTTGTCGGCATGGCGTGAGCCACCTGCAAGCATAGGTTGTTTCTGGGACAAATCAGATCTTGTCCTGTTACCGTGATATAGTGTTGAGTCCCAAAGGGCGCTGCTAATGAGGCTGCGAGGCCAGCCAGAGCATCGGCCTCCAAGTTTTGTAAACGGGGGACATGTTCAATGAAGAACCCGGTGAAGGTTGAAATGATGTTCAACGCGACTTCATGATAAGGGATTAAATCTTCATGGCGAACTTCGTATTGTCCCCGAACCTGGTTTACGACGAGTTTTGAGTCGCCGTAAACTTCCAGATGGTCGACCCCCAGCTGTTGTGCGAGCTGGAGTTCCATGACGAGTGCGTTGTACTCGGCAACGTTGTTGGAGCACGGCTTCGAAAGAGAGTACGCACGCTGGATGACCAGCTGATCGGGGGAGATTAAGACTACCCCCACTCTTGCGATGATTTGGCCTTTGGGGCCTGTTCTCGAAGCGCCGTCGAAGAACATCCGCCAAACGGGGCTTCCTTCGGTGACGTTGGATTCTTGGACCTCATCCGGGATATCTTCATAGAGTTTTGAGGATTCTGGGATGGGGTGTGCAGCTAAAAAGTCAGCCAGAGCTTGACCCTTAACAGCTTTTTGGGGCACAAACACCATGTTGTACGGTGTTAGCAAGATCGCCCATGTAGCCAGCCGGGAGTTCAATGATCCTGGCTTCGTCATGAGGACTCTGAGCGGATTGACTCGGGAAATGACATGAATTGTCTGACCCGAGACATAATGACGAGTCTTCTGGATGGCAAACACCAAAGCCAAGCACTCCTTTTCGACGGGGTTGTATCGGTGTTCGGCCCCGATGAGTGTTCGACTGAGGTAGTAGATTGCTTGCTCGTAGCCTGTATCGCTGTTTTGAGTGAGCAGAGCGCCAAGAGAATGATCCATGGCACGGACGTAGAGGAGAAATGGTTTGCCGGTGACTGGCGCTACCAGGACTGGTGGGCTCGTCAAGTAGGCTTTGATGTCGTCGAAAGCCTTCTGGCACTCCTCTGTCCAGACATAAGAGACTCCCTTCTTCATGAGCTGAGTGAAGGGTTGACATTTACCGAAAAGGTTTGCTATGAACCTCCGGATATATGCTAGACGTCCCTGTAGGCCTCGAAGTTCTCGAAGGTTCTTCGGAGGGTCCATGTTGAGGATGGCTTTGGTCTTCTCAGGATCAACATGAATGCCTTTCGCTGTGATGACGAAGCCCAAGAATTTGCCGCTAGAAACCCCCAAAAAGGATTTAGCGGGGTTCATTTTGAGTTGATGCGCCCGCATGAGATCGAAGACCGTCTTCAGGTCCTGTAGGTGATCTCTTTTGAGGCGGCTCTTGACTGCGATGTCGTCAACATAGCATTCGACTGTCTTGCGAAGATGTTGACGGAAGATGGTGCTCATAGCTCGCTGGTATATCGCACCGACGTTCTTCAAGCCGAAGGGCATTACTGTGTAGCAGAAAACACCCTTTGGAGTCCTGAATGATGTGTGTTTTGCGTCATCGGGGAACATCTTGATTTGATTGTAGCCTGAATACCCGTCCATGAAGGACATGCGCTCAAAGCCACATGTGTTGTCGATCATCACATCAGTGATTGGAAGCGGGAATTCGTCCTTCAGGCAAGCAGAGTTGAGATCCCTGAAGTCGATACAAACTCGTATCTTCCCGTTCTTCTTGGTGACAGGAACGATGTTGGCTACCCAATCCGGGTGTTGTTCTTCACGGATAAAGCCGCTAGTCAAGAGTTTGTCAACCTCCTGATCGATGGCATTCATGATGTCCGGACGAAAGCGTCGCTGCTGTTGTTTGATAGGTTTGGCATCAGGTAAGATGTTCAACCTATGCATTGCGATCTGTGGATCGAGTCCCGGCATGTCTTCATAGCTCCAGGCGAAGACGTCGATATACTCTTTAGCCAGTTGGATTAAAGATTCTCGATCTTCTCCTTCCAGGCTTTTACTGATGAAGATGGGTTTGGAAGAAGACTCCTCCCCGAGGTCGATCTGCTCGACTTCGTCTTCGGTGGGAGGTTCACGAAGCTCAAAACGAGATTCCCATTGTTCCCCTAGGCGTTGGGCCCAGGGTTCTTCTTCGAAGGGTTCTGGCGCTTGGTCTTCGCCTTCACCTTTTTAAGGTTGTGCTAACGTCATGTTAGCTGACAGCACTTTCCTGAAGACTGATCCGATACTGGTATCGGAATCCCAAGTCGATGCTTCGGACGAATGGGAATGTTCTATGTCTTCTGTATCTGAACTCTCTGGGGTTGATGGCGGCGTGACATAGCCTAACCCTCGTCCAGTCCGATTATAATAATTCTGTGGCTTTCCATTGGACATCGAAAGCCGGACAGGGAGATGTCGACCCTTGCCGTAGTTTAAGCCTTTGTTGCTTTTCAGGTCGTAGCCCATTTTTTGGATGATGTGCTTAGCCGCATCCGTGCACCGATAGACTTGTACTCTGTCGGTATCAGGTTCGGGCTCGATTGACGGGAGGTCCCGACGACGCTCGACTTTGCCCGAGATGATGGTGCCTTGGTCTCGGCTCCGTGGAGGGACTATGAAGACTCCTTGAGACGGTACTATTTGGTTATGGCAGACGGTCGTTATTTGTGTTTGCAACGACCGTAGAGCGTTGTCTAATGTATACATGGCATTCCAGTGGGAAAGACAAAAATAATTAAAAGACACTCTATTATTGATAAAGTACGAGATCTTATCCCGTGGGATTACATTGTCAAAGGAGGGTGCCTCTACGTCAGCCGAGATATAATCACCAAGCTCCTCGTCTGTAAGAACTGGGGGCGGACTAGGAGAGTCCAACACAGCTTTGGGGTCTGAGAGGGTTATATGAGCCTTCTCTGACACCTTGGATGACTGCGGCGGCTTGCCCTTGAGACGCACCTTGAGAGGCGCCTCGGTTGCGCCTCCGGTGAGTGGTGTCTTCCCTTGTAATTTTGCCACCAGGGGAGCCGATGTTTGAGGTGGCTTTCCCTTGAGGCGTATCTTCAGGGGTGCTTCGCGAGCCGGCGCTTTCCCTGATAGCTTGATGCTTATTGGAGGCGCCTTCTGGGGTGGTTTCCCCTTCAGTCGAATTTTCAAGGGGGCGTCGGAAGTCGTCTCAGGCTCCATGTCCGGCTCTGTTGCCGTCTCTGCCTCATCATCAGCGTCGTTGGCTTCGTCCTCGTCAATGGGCTTGTACAAGTCGGAATCGGTGAAGCAGGCTTCAATCCCTTTGAAAGGATCGATGTCTGCAAACTCCGTCCGGATGACGCCATTGGTGGATACATACTTCATGTACTGGTAGAGCGTGGAGGGCACCACCATGTACTCATGCAGCCATGGTCGACCGAGCAGGATGTTGTAGTTGACCTCGGCATCTACTACATAACAAGTCACCTCAGTTTTGAGGCTGCCAATGTGACACTTCAGTCGGATCTTGCCCAATGGCTCGCTCTTGCTAGCATTGAAGCCACTGATGGTTGTATTGGAGGGCGCCAACCGGTACATCGGGATCCCCAGCTTTGATAGCAGCGCCTTTGGAATGATGCTTAGGGAAGACCCAGGATCGATCTGAATTCGGCTCACCTTAACCGAGCCAATGTACCCTGTATAATACAGCGGTCGGTTATGTCGGTGATGCTTGAGCAGCATGTCTTGTTGGGTGAAAGTTATGTTTGGGATAACTTCATCCGCACAATGACAGTGCGCACAAGTAGTTGGGAGGTCTTCAGGCTGCTTGACCTGACTGAGAAAGGATTCAGCGTCCTTCAGAGCTTCGCAGAGAGCTTCTTGAGAATCTTTAGAAAGACGTAGGAGCTCGAACAAAGACAGGCGCGCAGGTGTACTGGCTAATTGTGCCAGAATGTCGAAGTTGTGAGGCTTGGACAGCCCCGAAGCATTCTCCTTCCGTAGAGGTCTGTTAAAATGGGCCTCCACCTGCTTCTGCTTATTGGCTGCTGAGGGCTTAGATGGACCCTCTTCAGGGATGGTGTTAGGAGGCACCACCTCGGCGGCGGCTTCGCCGGATTGGGAGCTCTGTTGTGCACGTGTTTGCACTGGAAGTGCCTCTTCTGTTGAAGAAGAGACTGTGCGGCAAGACTTGATCTTCCTGCCTTTTGATTTGGAGGTAGGGCGTACCTCCGATTGAGTCACCTCGGAGACGAGGTCGGGGTAAACCCAGAGGACCTCTCCTCGAGATGTGGTGAGCGGGGTGAGTCCACTCACATTGTCACGAGTAGGTGGTAAGTTTACCACCTCCATTGTCGCCTTAGGGATGGGGACGACGCCATCTTGTGTGGTAGTTGGCGGCAAGGTGCCGAACTGAAGCGAAACCAGATTGACCGACACCGTCTTCTCTTCATAGTCGACGGAGATTACATCCGCATTGATCATGCGCTGGATGTAATTCTTGAGGACGTAGCAGTCCTTGGTCGGGTGCCCGACAAACCGATGGTAGTGACAGTACCTTGGGTTGTCCACTTTCCCAACTTCATCGGGCCGCTTTGGGTCCGGTAGCTTGATCTTGTCACCCTGCTTCAGTATCTCAAAAAGTTGCAGGGTGTCGTCATCATTGAATGAATAAACCTCCTTGGGTCTTGGTACCAGTAGAGGTTTCTGAGTAGGCGCAGATGCGCCTTTTGAGGCATTAACAGTCAATGCATGTTTCCCCTTTGCTTCTCGTCCGGAGCTGTTAGCTGCGGACTTTTTTCCCTTATCGTCAAAGGCGGGGAAGCTGACACCCAGAAGACGTGCATTGGCCGCCTTCTTTTATGCAGCTTCAGCTTCGATGATCAGGGAGCTCCAGTCAGGAGGGGGAGTAGAGTTGAGCCAGAGCTTTACTGCAGACAGCATGTTCATGCTGCAAGCGGAGAGGAGCGCATGTTCTGGCATGCCTGGAGGTAGCCTGAAGCAAGCATGTCGGAAGCGTTCGATGAACGCCCGAACCGTTTCCTTCTCCTTCTGACGTATCTCTATGAGAGACGCCATCGTCATGTCCTTCCCGCCGTCGTAGAAGCGGTCGAGGAAGAGGCGCGTCAGGTCGTCGAAGGACGATATGGAATTGTCGGGGAGGCTGCAGTACCAGTCATATGCTACTCCTTTCAGGGCCCCGACAAAGATACTGGTGAGGAGCGCGTCCTCCTTCGGAAGATGCCCCGTCTGTGACTGGAAGTACGTCAGGTACCGTCGCGGAGAGTCCTTCCCGTCGTATGGGGTGAGTGTTTGTGGCTTATACTTTGGGGGATAAACCACCTTGTTCCACTCGAGAGGATAAGGCTGGGGAATGCCCATCTTCTGGCGTTCCTCTTGCCTGTTCTTGGACTCGAAGCGCTCCCGCAGGTTTTTGATCATTTCGACCACATCCTCCGTAGAGCTAGGAGTCGGGGAAGGAGGTACCATCTGGATTGGAGCGTTTGAGGGCTCTGAGGTCCGAGGTGCTTCTGTATCCGAGGGCGCCCGTTGGAGGGGTACACTCGACTCCCTATTAGCTCCTGGGTCAGGACCAGTTGAAGGTGTCCTGATCAAGGCCGATCGCATCTCAAACACTGCTTGAGTCAGTGCTTGCATTGAGGCAGAGAGGGTTTTGAGTCCTCCCTCCAATGAGTCTATGTGCTGGACTATGTCCTGTGACGGCGCATCAGACTCGACATCATCCCCGGCCATGTATACTGTCCTGACATGGCCAGGAGTGGATGGATTGGTTGAGGCTTCGCTTTCGGCCTCACTCTCATGCAGGGGAGTCACTTCTCCTGGTGTTGGGCCACCCCCAGCCACATTCTGGAGTTCATCTTCAACAGGCGCATCTGCAGGGTCTGCTTGCCCTCGGCTCCGTCTTGAAGGACCTCTTCATTTCCAGAACTACCCCCGGCAGTGTCCTGGAGGACATCCTCATTTTGAGGGGCTTCAGGGAGAGTAATCTTGCCTTGATGATGGAGATCCGCCGCAGCTGTGCTTTGGACATCTTCGTCTTCGGAAGGAGGCTCAACAAGGGTCTGGCTACCCCCAGCTTCCTCCGAGGACTTCTTCCTCGACCGAGTGCCTTCAAACACTCCAGAGGTCGAGACAGCTGCCTTAGTTTTCCTCGGCTGGCTTTTGGATGAAGACGAGGAATTGGCGGTCGTCTTCCGGATTGATGAGGAGTTGGAGACCACGTTGCATGAAGCGACCTTTGGCTCCTCTTCAGCTGACACCTTCGCCCCAAGGCGACGTCAGAGAGGTGTCGATGATTGTAGTCGTTGGAAGACCGACTGTCTTGGTGGAACTGCCGTCTTGCAACAGCAGTTGATGGTGACCACCGCACAAGTATGCCCCGTAAGAGGCGCATCGTGCTTGTTGGTCGACTCTCCTGACCGGCGCTTGTGAGTGATCACGTTGCGCAGGTCGTTGGAGGAGAGTGGTGCCTTCACACCCCCTTCAGACGTATGGCAAGGCCAAACGTCGGGGTGGTCAGGTGAGTGCTGCGCCCCCTGATCTAATACCAAGCAGGCATCACGATCAGTAGTGGGGGGAACCACAACATTTGAAGTGACTTGAACGGACCTCAAAGGCACAACCAGAGGAGGCGCGGGAGTTCAAAACCACTGAGTTTGTCTCTCTCGACTTGGTTGTGCACGCAGTAGATGCGCCCAAGCGAGATGAGGGCTTCGAAGATCGACTCGTTGTTGGTGCAGAAGCACTTGAGTCAACCCTGTACAGCTTACCATCGGCAGCGCGCGTGATGACGAGCGCGTGCCTCTGGCCGGCTGCTGGCATAGCACGTCTGTGGCGCATGGCCCGTGCCGCCTTGGATTTCTTCGTACCAGCCCGTTGGGGCGCATAGTACTCAGCATCCAAATTCTCTTCGCCATTACAGCGAGTGAGTCTGTCAAAGACAGAGGCTTTTTGTGGCGCATCAGAGGTGATGCACGGGGCATTGGCTGCGCCCCTGCTCCGTCGACGTATCTTCCTCGCCTGAGAGGGAGATGGCTGGGGAACGTGGTCGGCCGCACGCTTCCCCAAGAGATACACTGCATCGGCGGGCGCACCTTGGTTGCTGAGAATGTCAGCAGGAAGGGAAGGCTGGATTGCTGCATCCCCTTCAGTGGTGGTGCCCGAGGCGTCGACCTTGCATACCCAGGCCGTGCGGATCTTCTTCGGCTTTGGTAGCCGCTTCGAAGGACTCGCACTTCCTTCAGAAATGAACTCCTCGTACGCCTGTTGATTGAGGCGCACGACCAGCGTCTTGTGGGAGGAGCCCACCTTCACGTCGTCGGCCTGTGACACGACTTTCTCGAAAGAGGAGAAAGAGGTCCCCAGCAGAGTCGCCAGCTTGTTTGCCATTAAAATTGTTTGATTGAAAACTTTAATACAAACAGAACAGTGTTACAATGTAGGACTTAGATGTAGTCCTAGGAGTACACTTTTGTTTAAGCTGGGTCCTTAGTGCCAATGGAGCGAGTGGTAATGCGTTGACTCCGTTGACCGGCTGACGACGGTTATCGGTTCTCTGAAGGCGTGGATTGCTCTGGGTGCTGGAGCTTGCTGAGAGGAGGAAGACGTTGAGTGTCTGTATCTGCCTCTCTGATGATTCCTTGTATGTTCGTTGTGGATTCTCTGTGTGTGTGTGTGAAGGAGAAGATCCCTCTATTTATAGTTTTGCAGGCTGGCTGCTCATACGCGCATGTAGGATGCGCCGGTGTGTGGGGACGCCACATGGAGGTTGCTGATGGAGGCGCATAGATGATGCGCCCTGATTGAGGGGGAGAACTCTTCATACTGCTGTTGTGAGCCGGCACGTAGCAGAGGAGAAGATCTTTCTGTTGCTAAAATCTTGGACGAGTTGAGTCAAAGGACACGTGTCATCGACCTATGGCTCGAAGATCTCGGATTTAGGGGGGCAGTGATCTGGTGAGCTGCGCCTTGGATCTGGGCGCAGGAGGAGGCTGCGGTTCATAACCTTTAGGAGTTACAAACCATTTAGGGCGCATGGCTTTTGGGGCGCATGCAGGTGACCTTCCTTCTGTCTTTCGGGATCAGAGATCGGTCTGAGGCGCATGGCTTTTGAGGCGCATGCAAAGCTTTAACTGGAGACTCTCCTTCTGTCTTTCGGGATCAGTGAAGAGTCTGAGGCGCATGGCTTTTGAGGCGCATGCTGGTTTGGATGCATGGCCGTAGAGGCGCATGGCGACTTGGACGCATGGCCATAGAGGCGCATACGGATGGCCACGTGGCAGTAGCCGTCGGAATAGAGTCATGATGATGCTGACTTTGCCGACGCTTCGTTCTCTGAAAAAGCTGTCACTGTTCAGACTTTGGGAAGCGTGCTGCCAACTCTGGTGTCAGTTCAGCATTTAATGTTTGTGATGTTCGATGGACAGCTGAGTGGGCACATTGGTTGGTGTCCCACTCGGCATAGAGATGTGAGGGAGGGAGCATCCTCTGTGATGCGCCGGGTACTGTAGGGCGCGTCTGTGTGATGCGTCTGATGCTGGAGGGCGCGTCCGTGTGATGCGCTGTTTAGCTGGCGCATCCGACATGTCTTTTAATGACGCGGCTGTCTCGCTCCTCGAGTGCTAAAATAGCCGTTGGCTGAATTCGAGGCGTCCGGTTCATCCATTTAATGCAAATTCATTCCACAGAATTCGGAGAGTCATCCACTTGGCGCGTGGGTTTGATTTGCCCGGCCTATAAATAGTGGCATAGAGAGAAGGTTTGCTCCTCATTCCCTCACGTAATTCCAACATGAACTTGGATATGTGGGTGCATTCTGTTGACGAAGTGCTCCCGAGGGTGAAGATGAGACGTCGTGTTGTCTTCGATGCACTTGAAGGTGACTGTTACATCCAAAAGACGGAGTCGAGGGCTTCTGAGGCAGGCGGAAGGTGCCTGTTGCATCCAAAGATAAGGATGTTCGGGCCTCGTCTCCGTTATTCCGGAAGAGCCGTAGATCGGAATGGTGGTGCTAGGCTCTCTCTTCCTTCAAAGTGGGTGCCGTCCATTTTGATTGTGTTGAAAGCTCCTTGTGCCATGATTTCGATCACGGTCTTCCTTGGTCTTTGGAGGCTCTTTCGAAGCCTCCCCCGGCCACAGCATTTGCGGTGCTCTTCTCTTCCTTGGTTCCAGCCAGAGGGTTAAATGCTTTGCTTGGCGAAGCACTTATCAGGCGAGCCTGGCTGGAAGAGCGGCACATAACTGGGCTCTGCTCGGCCAGGTGAGCCTGGTTGGAAGAGTTGCACATCACTGAGCTGCTGAAGGGATGCACATAACTGAGCTGCTGGAGAGATGCACATCACTGAGCTGCTGGAGAGATGCACATCACTGAGCTGCTGAAGAGATGGTAGGATGCGCCTGGCTGGAGGCGCATGACATCTGCTGTGCCTGACTGACAGCGCATGGTGACTGCTGCGCCTATCGGAAGGCGCATGGTGGTTGCTGCGCCTATCTGGAAGGCGCATGATGGCTGTTGGCTGTAGATCTAGGATCCTTCCTTTGTAGAAATTCTCCTAGACATGTAATAGACTTTTACATAATGATAAAAAGTCCTTCTTCGAATGTCTATGGCTTATTCGATTAGCTGTCTGAATTCTGGCGCATATAATGCTGGCGCATGGGCTTTCTGGTTGTGAAATTCCATACTTCTACACGTATGTCCAGAGTTGGATTCCGGCGGGCCGTGCACAAAATCACCTGTTGAGTGGGACCGTGGGCCCGCAAAACGACGTCGGATTCAACTGTCTCAGAATTGGACCAAACTTGGCATACAGGACCAGAAAAATGATACGGTTCTGTTGGCACAAGTTTCGTCTCGATCGAGCGTGCACAAAATAATTGGAGAATTTGCAAAGTGCACGATACGGGAAATTTTAACGGATACGCATCAAATTCGTCGCGCACACGCGACCAATTTGAATTCCGTCAAAGCCCACACGACCACGACACCGTTACACAGCTTTCGATGCTTTCGGTTCGCGACCACGTCGTCCGGATTGGCGTGACGCACGTCGTGTGGAACAATTTCAATGTTTTCAAAACAGGTTTTTGGGAAACTTTGGGATTCGATTTCTCGACGCTCAGTCGATGAATTCAAATTCCGCAAAAAGGGTTATGAAGCCCTACATATTGTCTAAAAGTCTCTTCAAATAGATTTTCTAATATGTCACTGGATCGATCAAAATCGATCGACGAAGGTGGGTGATTGGACTGCTTTCTGTCCTGTTTCGGGACAAATTTTTCGTCGATTTCGACTCCGATTCTTTTATGAATCTGGATTGATTCGTTACAAACTAATTGGAGGGATTCCTAAAGGGTTATATAGGTGTCCTATAGAACTTACGGGACCGAATTTCGTGGAATATTCGGAAAGATACGCGATGAAGAGACTAACCTTGCGCTCATTGCTACTACTGCGGTTTGGTTTTTCCCGCGCGCGCACAGCATTCCGGCGCGTGTGGCCGTGCGCGGCCTTGCCTGGCGACTGCCGCGTTCCGCGGTGGTGGGGTGGTTCGCCCAGGGGTTAGGGTTTCGGAAAACCTTCCCTTCTCGCGCGGCTCTGTATAATATATACGAGTTCGTATATATATAAGCTGTGAACTACAGGGGATCGAGGGTTGGCCCCTAAGGCTGGGGGGTCTACTACGTTGGGCCTGGGCTCGGGCCATACTGGCTCGGGCTGGGCTCGGCCCTGGGCTTGGGGTTGGGCTGCTACTGTTGCATTCCTAATTCTTTTTCTTTATCCTATATATATAGAATATATATATATAATATATATATATATATATATATATATATATATATAATATATATATATTATATATTAGATATATATATATATATATATATATATATATATATATATATATATATATATAAAATATCTATATACCATTATACATGAATATATATACACATATTTTCATATCCATATAATATATTTTATATACACATACACTCAAGTATATATTTATTTACGTATGTACACACGTATATCATATAAATACTTATATTTACATATATCTATATATACATATATATTTAATATATCGTATAAGACACGTACGTATATATATATATATACTCAATATAAGTATATATATATACACCTACAAGTAAACGTCGATATACATTTTATAATATTCCTATATATATTTATATTTTATATATATATACACACTTACGTATATATACAATATATATTTTATATATATACACATACATTTATATATCTATATATAATCTTCATATATATATAATATAAATATTATATATTATATAATATAATATAATATTATATATATATATATATATTATATTAAAAAAAAAATATATATATATATATTATATATATATATATAATAGATATATATATATATATATATATATATATTATTTATATATAACACAAAAAAATATAATAATAACAATAAAATAAGAATAATATGATAATAACAATAATATTATTATTATTAATAATAATAAAATAATAATACCCAAGTTGTATAACTAACCAAATATTTAGGAAATTGTTAAGTCTACCCAAAAAGCTAGAAATTATTGTACATACCTAAAAGTATGTCTACATAGGCTTGGGCTTGGTTTGGGTCCAATTTGCACTAGTTTGGTACAACCCGGTTCCCTAAAACTAAATATTATATAATAATAAATAATCTTCGATAAGGGTTACGTCGCAACTTGGCCTGATTTCCTAGTTAGGACATCACTATGGCTCGGCCTTCTCACCAGGACTAATACACTAGTCAAAGCATGCCACTGCACTACCCGTGCCATAATCCTAGTCACCTTGTATTCCAAATCTCAAGCATGGCTAAAATCATCTACCAAAATAATTAATTAAAATAATTATTCATAAAAATCTAAAAATCACCATTTAATTAAAATAATATAAATTTTCAAAATTCCGGGAAGGGAGGCTACAAATATATCCACCTTAAAAAAATTTCGTCCTCAAAATTAGGGTCGGTCGTACTCCTTCTAGGTCAACACCCAACAATCAAAGTCTCTAAGAGAAAAAAATTATCATATACAATAGGAAGAATATATGCAGGATCATGGTCAAATCATAGGGGTTGAATGTCTCACCTAGGTGTATATGTCATACTAGATCAAGCCAGTCTCGGGTATAAAACATACAAACAGTCTAGGGAGTCCAATTGGAAAGATAGGAAACTATATGTGATACCTCGGGTCTGTCTAATACGTGTAGTGTCTTGTCGTTCTGAAATATGTGAAAGGCAGACAATAAAGAGTTCAAAGGGGATGTTATTGAGTACAATACGTGGCTCATAGATGACAAAATAGTTCAAAGGGGAATGCCAAGGCTGTCGCGGATCAGAC
>JANAVB010041219.1:33128581-33141081 GCA_029216955.1 Iris pallida
GGTGTTTCCCCTTCAGTCGAATTTTCAAGGGGGCGTCGGAAGTCGTCTCAGGCTCCATGTCGGCTCTGTTGCCGTCTCTGCCTCATCATCAGCGTCGTTGGCTTCGTCCTCGTCAATGGGCTTGTACAAGTCGGAAATCGTGGTGAAGCAGGCTTCAATCCTTTGAAAGGATCGATGCTGCAAACTCGTCCGGATGACGCCATTGGTGGATACATACTTCATGTACTGGTAGAGCGTGGAGGGCACCACCATGTACTCATGCAGCCATGGTCGACCGAGCAGGATGTTGTAGTTGACCTCGGCATTACTACATAACAAGCACCTCAGTTTTGAGGCTGCCAATGTGACACTTCAGTCGGATCTTGCCAATGGCTCGCTCTTGCTAGCATTGAGCCACTGATGGTTGTATTGGAGGGCGCCAACCGGTACATCGGGATCCCCAGCTTTGATAGCAGCCCTTTGGAATGATGCTTAGGGAAGACCAGGATCGATCTGAATTCGGCTCACCTTAACCGAGCAATGTACCCTGTAATACAGCAGGCGTCGGTTATGTCGGTGATGCTTGAGCAGCATGTCTTGTTGGGTGAAAGTTATGTTTGGGATAACTTCATCCGCACAATGACAGTGCGCACAAGTAGTTGGGAGTCTTCAGGCTGCTTGACCTGACTGAGAAAGGATTCAGCGTCCTTCAGAGCTTCGCAGAGAGCTTCTTGAGAATCTTTAGAAGACGTAGGAGCTCGAACAAAGACAGCGCGCGCAGGTGTACTGGCTAATTGTGCCAGAATGTCGAAGTTGTGAGGCTTGGACAGCCCCGAAGCATTCTCCTTCCGTAGAGGTCTGTTAAAATGGGCCTCACCTGCTTCTGCTTATGGCTGCTGAGGGCTTAGATGGACCCTCTCAGGGATGGTGTTAGGAGGCACCACCTGGCGGCGGCTTCGCCGGATTGGGAGCTATGTGTGCACGTGTTTGCACTGGAAGTGCTCTTCTGTGAAGAAGAGACTGTGCGGCAAGACTTGATCTTCCTGCCTTTTGATTTGGAGGTAGGGCGTACCTCCGATTGAGTCACCTCGGAGACGAGGTCGGGGTAACCCAGAGGACCTCTCCTCGAGATGTGGTGAGCGGGGTGAGTCCCTCACATTGTCACGAGTAGGTGGTAAGTTTACCACTCCATTGTCGCCTTAGGGATGGGGACGACGCCATCTTGTGTGGTAGTTGGCGGCAAGGTGCCGAACTGAAGCGAAACCAGATTGACCGACACCGTCTTCTCTTCATAGTCGACGGAGATTACATCCGCATTGATCATGCGCTGGATGTAATTCTTGAGGACGTAGCAGTCCTTGGTGGGTGCCCGACAAAAACGATGGTAGGACAGTACCTTGGGTTGTCCACTTTCCCAACTTCATCGGGCCGCTTGGGTCCCGGTAGCGATCTTGTCACCCTGCTTCAGTATCTCAAAAGTTGCAGGGTGTCGTCATCATTGAATGAATAAACCTCCTTGGGTCTTGGTACAGTAGAGGTTTCTGAGTAGCGCAGATGCGCCTTTGAGGCATTAACAGTAATGCATGTTTCCCCTTTGCTTCTCGTCCGGAGCTGTTAGCTGCGGACTTTTTTCCCTTATCGTCAAAGGCGGGGAAGCTGACACCCAGAAGACGTGCATTGGCCGCCTTCTTTTATGCAGCTTCAGCTTCGATGATCAGGGAGCCAGTCAGGAGGGGGAGTAGAGTTGAGCCAGAGCTTTACTGCAGACAGCATGTTCATGCTGCAAGCGGAGAGGAGCGCATGTTCTGGCATGCCTGGAGGTAGCCTGAAGCAAGCATGTCGGAAGCGTTCGATGAACGCCCGAACCGTTTCCTTATCCTTCTGACGTATCTCTATGAGAGCCATCGTCATGTCCTTCCCGCCGTCGTAGAAGCGGAGAGGAAGAGGCGCGTCAGGTCGTCGAAGGACGATATGGAATTGGCGGGGAGGCTGCATACCAGTCATATGCTATCCTTTCAGGGCCCGACAAAGATACTGGTGAGGAGCGCGTCCTCCTTCGGAAGATGCCCCGTCTGTGACTGGAAGTACGTCAGGTACGTCGCGGAGAGTCCTTCCCGTCGTATGGGGTGAGGTTTGTGGCTTATACTTTGGGGGATAAACCACCTTGTTCCACTCGAGAGGATAAGGCTGGGGAATGCCCCATTCTGGCGTTCCTCTTGCCTGTTCTTGGACTCGAAGCGCTCCCGCAGGTTTTTGATCATTTCGACCACATCCTCCGTAGAGCTAGGAGAGGGGAAGGATGGTACCATCGATTGGAGCGTTTGAGGGCTCTGAGGTCCGAGGTGTTCTGTATCCGAGGGCGCCCGTTGGAGGGGTACACTCGACTCCCTATTAGCTCCTGGGTCAGGACCAGTTGAAGGTGTCCTGATCAAGGCCGATCGCATCTCAAACACTGCTTGAGTCAGTGCTTGCATTGAGGCAGAGAGGGTTTTGAGTCCTCCCTCCAATGAGTCTATGTGCTGGACTATGTCCTGTGACGGCGCATCAGACTCGACATCATCCCGGCCATGTATACTGTCCTGACATGGCCAGGAGTGGATGGATTGGTTGAGGCTTCGCTTTCGGCCTCACTCTCATGCAGGGGAGTCACTTCTCCTGGTGTTGGGCCACCCCAGCCAATTCTGGAGTTCATCTTCAACAGGCGCTGCAGGGTCTGCTTGCCCTCGGCTCCGTCTTGAAGGACCTCTCATTTCCAGAACTACCCCCGGCAGTGTCCTGGGGACATCCTCATTTTGAGGGGCTTCAGGGAGAGTAATCTTGCCTTGATGATGGAGATCCCCGCAGCTGTGCTTTGGACATCTTCGTCTTCGGAAGGAGGCAACAAGGGTCTGGTACCCCCAGCTTCCTCGAGGACTTCTTCCTCGACCGAGTGCCTTCAAACACTCCAGAGGTCGAGACAGCTGCCTTAGTTTTCCTCGGCTGGCTTTGGATGAAGACGAGGAATTGGCGGTCGTCTTCCGGATTGATGAGGAGTTGGAGACCACGTTGCATGAAGCGACCTTGGCTCCTCTTCAGCTGACACCTTCCCCAAGGCGACGTCAGAGAGGTGTCGATGATTGTAGTCGTTGGAAGACCGACTGTCTTGGTGGAACTGCCGTCTTGCAACAGCAGTTGATGGTGACCACCGCACAAGTATGCCCCGTAAGAGGCGCATCGTGCTTGTTGGTCGACTCTCCTGACCGGCGCTTGTGAGTGATCACGTTGCGCAGGTCGTTGGAGGAGAGTGGTGCCTTCACACCCCCTTCAGACGTATGGCAAGGCCAAACGTCGGGGTGTCAGGTGAGGCGGCGCCCCTGATCTAATACCAAGCAGGCATCACGATCAGTAGTGGGGGGAACCACAACATTTGAAGTGACTTGAACGGACCTCAAAGGCACAACCAGAGGAGGCGGGGAGTTCAAAACCAACTGAGTTTGTCTCTCTCGACTTGGTTGTGCACGCAGTAGATGCGCCCAAGCGAGATGAGGGCTTCGAAGATCGACTCGTTGTTGGTGCAGAAGCACTTGAGTCAACCCTGTACAGCTTACCATCGGCAGCGCGCGTGATGACGAGCGCGTGCTCTGGCCGGCTGCTGGCATAGCACGTCTGTGGCGCATGGCCCGTGCCGCCTTGATTTTCTTCGTACCAGCCGTTGGGGCGCATAGTACTCAGCATCCAAATTCTCTTCGCCATTACAGCGAGTGAGTCTGTCAAAGACAGAGGCTTTTTGTGGCGCATCAGAGGTGATGCACGGGGCATTGGCTGCGCCCCTGCTCCGTCGACGTATCTTCCTCGCCTGAGAGGGAGATGGCTGGGGAACGTGGTCGGCCGCACGCTTCCCCAAGAGATACACTGCATCGGCGGGCGCACCTTGGTTGCTGAGAATGTCAGCAGGAAGGGAAGGCTGGATTGCTGCATCCCCTTCAGTGGTGGTGCCCGAGGCGTCGACCTTGCATACCAGGCCGTGCGGATCTTCTTCGGCTTTGGTAGCCGCTTCGAAGGACTCGCACTTCCTTCAGAAATGAACTCCTCGTACGCCTGTGATTGAGGCGCACGACCAGCGTCTTGGGAGGAGCCCACCTTCACGTCGTCGGCCTGTGACACGACTTTCTCGAAAGAGGAGAAAGAGGTCCCCAGCAGAGTCGCCAGCTTGTTTGCCATTAAAATTGTTTGATTGAAAACTTTAATACAAACAGAACAGTGTTACAAGTAGGACTTAGATGTAGTCCTAGGAGTACACTTTGTTAAGCTGGGTCTTAGTGCCAATGGAGCGAGTGGTAATGCGTTGACTCGTTGACCGGCTGCGACGGTTATCGGTTCTCTGAAGGCGTGGATTGCTCTGGGTGCTGGAGCTTGCTGAGAGGAGGAAGACGTTGAGTGTCTGTATCTGCCTCTCTGATGATTCCTTGTATGTTCGTTGGATTCTCTGTGTGTGGTGTGAAGGAGAAGATCCTCTATTATAGTTTTGCAGGCTGGTGCTCATACGCGCATGTAGGATGCGCCGGTGTGTGGGGACGCCACATGGAGGTTGCTGATGGAGGCGCATAGATGATGCGCCCTGATTGAGGGGGAGAACTCTTCATACTGCTGTTGTGAGCCGGCACGTAGCAGAGGAGAAGATCTTTCTGTTGCTAAAATCTTGGACGAGTTGAGTCAAAGGACACGTGTCATCGACCTATGGCTCGAAGATCTCGGATTTAGGGGGCAGTGATCTGGTGAGCTGCGCCTTGGATCTGGGCGCAGGAGGAGGCTGCGGTCATAACCTTTAGGAGTTACAAACCATTTAGGGCGCATGGCTTTTGGGGCGCATGCAGGTGACCTTCCTTCTGTCTTTCGGGATCAGAGATCGGTCTGAGGCGCATGGCTTTTGAGGCGCATGCAAAGCTTTAACTGGAGACTCTCCTTCTGTCTTTCGGGATCAGTGAAGAGTCTGAGGCGCATGGCTTTTGAGGCGCATGCTGGTTTGGATGCATGGCGTAGAGGCGCATGGCGACTTGGACGCATGGCCATAGAGGCGCATACGGATGGCCACGTGGCAGTAGCCGTCGGAATAGAGTAATGATGATGCTGACTTTGCCGACGCTTCGTTCTCTGAAAAAGCTGTCACTGTTCAGACTTTGGGAAGCGTGCTGCCAACTCTGGTGTCAGTTCAGCATTAATGTTTGTGATGTTCGATGGACAGCTGAGTGGGCACATTGGTTGGTGTCCCACTCGGCATAGAGATGTGAGGGAGGGAGCATCCTCTGTGATGCGCCGGGTACTGTAGGGCGCGTCTGTGTGATGCGTCTGATGCTGGAGGGCGCGTCCGTGTGATGCGCTGTTTAGTGGCGCATCCGACATGTCTTTTAATGACGCGGTGGCTCGCTCCTCGAGTGCTAAAATAGCCGTTTGGCTGAATTCGAGGCGTCCGGTTCATCCATTTAATGCAAATTCATTCCACAGAATTCGGAGAGTCATCCACTTGGCGCGTGGGTTTGATTTGCCCGGCCTATAAATAGTGGCATAGAGAGAAGGTTTGCTCCTCATTCCCTCACGTAATTCCAACATGAACTTGGATATGTGGGTGCATTTGTTGACGAAGTGCTCCGAGGGTGAAGATGAGACGTCGTGTTGTCTTCGATGCACTTGAAGGTGACTGTTACATCCAAAAGACGGAGTCGAGGGCTTCTGAGGCAGGCGGAAGGTGCCTGTTGCATCCAAAGATAAGGATGTTCGGGCCTCGTCTCCGTTATTCCGGAAGAGCCGTAGATCGGAATGGTGGTGCTAGGCTCTCTCTTCCTTCAAAGTGGGTGCCGTCCATTTTGATTGTGTTGAAAGCTCCTTGTGCCATGATTTCGATCACGGTCTTCCTTGGTCTTTGGAGGCTCTTCGAAGCTCCCCCGGCCACAGCATTTGCGGTGCTCTTCTCTTCCTTGGTTCCAGCCAGAGGGTTAAATGCTTTGCTTGGCGAAGCACTTATCAGGCGAGCCTGGCTGGAAGAGCGGCACATAACTGGGCTCTGCTCGGCCAGGTGAGCCTGGTTGGAAGAGTTGACATCACTGAGCTGCTGAAGGGATGCACATAACTGAGCTGCTGGAGAGATGCACATCACTGAGCTGCTGGAGAGATGCACATCACTGAGCTGCTGAAGAGATGGTAGGATGCGCCTGGCTGGGGCATGACATCTGCTGTGCCTGACTGACAGCGCATGGTGACTGCTGCGCCTATCGGAAGGCGCATGGTGGTTGCTGCGCCTATCTGGAAGGCGCATGATGGCTGTTGGCTGTAGATCTAGGATCCTTCCTTTGTAGAAATTCTCCTAGACATGTAATAGACTTTTACATATAGAATAAAAAGTCCTTCTTCGAATGTCTATGGCTTATTCGATTAGCTGTCTGAATTCTGGCGCATATAATGCTGGCGCATGGGCTTTCTGGTTGTGAAATTCCATACTTCTACACGTATGTCCAGAGTTGGATTCCGGCGGGCCGTGCACAAAATCACCTGTGAGTGGGACCGTGGGGCCCGCAAAACGACGTCGGATTCAACTGTTCAGAATTGGACCAAACTTGGCATACAGGACCAAAAATGATACGGTTCTGTTGGCACAAGTTTCGTCTCGATCTGACGAGCGTGCACAAAATAATTGGAGAATTTGCAAAGTGCACGATACGGGAAATTTTAACGGATACGCATCAAATTCGTCGCGCACACGCGACCAATTTGAATTCCGTCAAAGCCCACACGACCACGACACCGTTACAAGCTTTCGATGCTTTCGGTTCGCGACCACGTCGTCCGGATTGGCGTGACGCACGTCGTGTGGAACAATTTCAATGTTTTCAAAACAGGTTTTTGGGAAACTTTGGGATTCGATTTCTCGACGCTCAGTCGATGAATTCAAATTCCGCAAAAAGGGTTATGAAGCCCTACATATTGTCTAAAAGTCTCTTCAAATAGATTTCTAATATGTCACTGGATCGATCAAAATCGATCGACGAAGGTGGGTGATGGACTGCTTTCTGTCCTGTTTCGGGACAAATTTTTCGTCGATTCGACTCCGATTCTTTTATGAATCTGGATTGATTCGTTACAAACTAATTGGAGGGATTCTAAAGGGTTATATAGGTGTCCTATAGAACTTACGGGACCGAATTTCGTGGAATATTCGGAAAGATACGCGATGAAGAAGACTAACCTTGCGCTCATTGTTACTACTGCGGTTTGGTTTTTCCGCGGCGCACAGCATTCCGGCGCGTGTGGCCGTGCGCGGCCTTGCCTGGCGACTGCCGGCGTTCCGCGGTGGTGGGGTGGTTCGCCAGGGGTTAGGGTTTCGGAAAACCTTCCCTTCTCGCGCGGCTCTGTATAATATATACGAGTTCGTATATATATAAGCTGTGAACTACAGGGGATCGAGGGTTGGCCCCTAAGGCTGGGGGGTCTACTACCGTTGGGCCTGGGCTCGGGCCATACTGGCTCGGGCTGGGCTCGGCCCTGGGCTTGGGGTTGGGCTGCTACTGTTGCATTCCTAATTCTTTTTCTTTATCCTATATATCTATATATAATATATATATATATTATATAATATATATATAGATATATATATATATATATATAATATATATATATATTATATATATAGATATATATATATATATATATATATATATATATAATTATATATATATAAAAATCTATATACCATTATACATGAATATATATACACATATTTTCATATCCATATAATATATTTATATACACATACACTCAAGTATATATTTAGATTTACGTATATGTACACACGTATATCATTATAAATACTTATATTTACATATATCTATATATACATATATATTTAATATATTCGTATATAGACACGTACGTATATATATATATATACTCATATATAAGTATATATATATATATACACCTACAAGTAAACGTCGATATACATTTTATATATTCCTATATATATTTATATTTATATATAACACTTACGTATATATACAATATATTTTATATAACACATACATTTATATATCTATATCTCTAATATATATATATAATATATATATATATATATATATATATATATATATATATATATATATATATTATATAAAAAAAAATATATATATATATATATATATATATATATATATATTATATAATATATATATATAATATATATATATTATTAATATATACACACAAAAAAATATAATAATAACAATAAAATAAGAATAATATGATAATAACAATAATATTATTATTATTAATAATAATAATAATAATAATAATAATACCCAAGTTGTATAACTAACCAAATATTTAGGAAATATTGTTAAGTCTACCCAAAAAGCTAGAAATTATTTGTACATACCTAAAAGTATGTCTACATAGGCTTGGGCTTGGTTTGGGTCCAATTTGCACTAGTTTGGTACAACCCGGTTCCCTAAAACTAAATATTATAATTAATAAATAAATAATCTTCGATAAGGGTTACGTCGCAACTTGGCCTGATTTTCCTAGTTAGGACATCACTATGGCTCGGCCTTCTCTACCAGGACTAATACACTAGTCAAAGCATGCCACTGCACTACCCGTGCCATAATTCCTAGTCACCTTGTATTCCAAATCTCAAGCATGGCTAAAATCATCTACCAAAATAATTAATTAAAATAATTATTCATAAAAATCTAAAAATCACCATTTTAATTAAAATAAATATAAATTTTCAAAATTCCGGGAAGGGAGGCTACAAATCTATCCACCTTAAAAATAATTTCGTCCTCAAAATTAGGTCGGTCGTACTCCTTCTAGGTCAACACCCAACAATCAAAGTCTCTAAGAGAAAAAAAATTAATCATATACAATTAGGAAGAATATATGCAGGATCATGGTCAAATCATAGGGGTTGAATGTCTCACCTAGGTGTATATGTCATACTAGATCAAGCCAGTCATCGGGTATAAAACATACAAACAGTCTAGGGAGTCCAATTGGAAAGATAGGAAACTATATGTGATACCTCGGGTCTGTCTAATACGTGTAGTGTCTTGTCGTTCTGAAATATGTGAAAGGCAGACAATAAAGAGTTCAAAGGGGATGTTATTGAGTACAATACGTGGCTCATAGATGACAAATAGTTCAAAGGGGAATTGCCAAGGCTGTCGCGGATCAGACTCTAGGGCAAGTTTAACTATGTCTCCATCCACGTAGAATAATATATGAAAAGCGAACCAAAGTGCAATAGGTTGATCAGACCATCTTGTACCGGTTCTGATTAGACAATATGTTTGTGGGTGCCGGCCCCCAATAATATATGTCATGATCAAGCTCGATAAAAAGAGTAAGCTTGCAAAAACTAGGCTGTAATAGCAGCGTTGGTCAAGATAGTCAGAATACAAGTACGCGAGATTTTTGAAAGGAGGCACTAGTAGTTCGAGTTTTGGAAAAATTAAAACCTTACCCGGTGTCATTGCTTATACAGTCAACCTATTATCTTCTATCCATTCGGTCTTAGTCGACTAACGGTTTATGGAACTATAATTTCTATATTCTAGGTAAACCTATTAACGTCAGTCAATTACCTCGTCAATGGTTCACAAGGACCACGGAAGGCCAGGTTGGGAGACATGCTACTCAACTTCTACTAGTATTGGCCTTGGATCTTAGGGGCATACATGGCACTCTCTATTCTCTATAATATCCTAAACTTGTAATCACATCTGAAATCATTTCACCGAGAATTACGCCTTGCCCGAATACTCTGGCTACGGCAAACCCTTGGTTTCGTGATTCAAATGTGATAGGCTATCAGACCCTCTACCTATATTGACACAAGGGTATCTAAGATCTAAAGAGGTCAACGAGAACATAGTTTCTGCAATGTTCCACGACCTACGATTTCTAGAAATAATTTTACTTCTATGGGTTGTGCCTCGCCAGTGCGCTGCTGGCTGGCCATTGCAGTCGTAAAATTTATTCCAACTATTTTCCTAAGACTTCAAGGGTATCTAAAGGTCCAATCTAATTGACTATGATAGATAGTGTAACATCTGCCTATATGTCTAATTCCTTAAGGTAAAAGGCTGGTCGAAGAGAAATATCTGAAGACAAATAATAACATCCTAATCTTGATTTCATAAATATTTTAAATGGTTGAGTGGAAAACTTTGAACCAATCCTACATCAAGATTTGTATATGAAAAAGCAGAATCAAAAATTATAAACCAGTTACTTACAGCAAAATAGAATTTAAAACAGGCAATTCTAACTGATTATAAAAATTATATCTACAAAGAGCAAAAGAAAACTGAACAGGTTATCAAGATTATAGCATTAATTCTAGGAAAAGCCTAACTAGCCAAGTGAGTAGTATACCCACGTTGGATCATATCATTACATCAAAAGCAATAGTGTACCTATAGGAATCTAGCAAGCTATCTAATTGAATCATTCTAAATTGCATGGCCTATCTAACAACATTAACTACTCGATTAGTCAATTTGAACAAGGGACTCCTAGTCATAGTTATTCTCCTAAATTATTTTAATCCTATTTGTGAATGAGCATTTCTTGGGTGCAGGCTCGCAATAGTACGACTAACGTACCATCACGAGTTCACAATCTCTTGCGAAAACTGACCTGCATAGGCCACCACAAAAACTTGTCACGACCCGCACCCGCTTTTCGGATACGAGACGTGTCCAAGCCAGCCTACGCCGCAGAGTCGGCGGTAGAACGCTGTCAAGCCCGCAAGAAATAAATGCTCAAGAAATACAACATATTGTTGTTCATTCACATTTCTAAATTTATTACAACATTTACAATTTAAGAAAAATACAAGAATTTACAATTATTGAAATTGATACAAGTGATTTCTATTTCTAGGTTGTCTTCAGCATACCCAAGTCGTCCCCAGTGCTAAGAGTGATCGCGACTAAACCTGAAAAATGTTGGTTTCCAGTCAGGAATGGAACAAGTACACAAACCGACGGCAATGCAAAATACAATAGAATTGACAAGACATGAAAATAGCATATGAGATATGGAAGCTGTAGAAAACTGATGACATAACATGATAGAGAAGTAAACAAGGAAAAACTAATAAAAGACATCTATCTAGGTGGTGTGAAATATCTGTTTCAACATGTGGACGGCTAGGGGGTAAATAAGGCACACTGCACGTGTCGTGCGCAGCGGCTAGCTTTCAAGATTAGATATAATGGGATATTTCTGGGTAGTCCACATGTATACTAAGATATTTCCCCTCCCGACAACTCCGTGTGACGAGCGTGTCAACAAGCAGCAAGATATATGTATAGACATGAAATGAAAAGACTACTATGAATCGGAAAGTAATCAGAAAGTGCACTTGCCTGAGGTCCTTAGCTGGAGAAACCAATAACACTATACCACTCAATGAGCCACAATCAGTCAACACATGTAGAAGTCTCCGGATGCTGAAATAAATAGTACCATTATTCTCAGAATAGTCAAATTAGCTAGGATTGCCTGTCCTTAAGTCCAATTCTGGACACAGGGGCAAAACGGTAATTTCGCGCAAAAACGATGTCCACCGTTGGACCCGCTTTGCACCGAAAAGCGCACCAGAGTCAACGGTCTCTAAAGTCATCAAACTACATGTCTATAGATCCAGTTTTTCGATACGAATCCAACCATATGTCCAGAGTTGGATTCCGGCGGGCCGTGCACAAAATCGCATGTTGAGTGGGAACGTGGGGCCCGCAAAACGACATCGAATTCAACTGTCTCATAATTGGACCAAACTTGGCATACAGGACCAAAAAATGATACGGTTCTGTTGGCGCAAGTTTCGTCTCGATCTGACGAGCGTGCACAAAGTAATTGGAGAATTTGTAAAGTGCACGATACGAAAAATTTCGACGGATACGCATCAAATTCGTCGCGCACATGCGACCAATTTAAATTCCGTCAAAGCCCATACGACCACGACACCGTTACACAGCTTTCGATGCTTTCGGTTCGCGACCACGTCGTCCGGATTGGCGTGACGCACGTCGTGTGGAACAATTTTAATATTTTTAAAACAGGTTTTTGGGAAACTTTGGGATTCGATTTCTCAACGCTCAGTCGATGAATTCAAATTTCGCAAAAAAGGGTTATGAAGCCCTACATGTTGTCTAAAAGTCTCTTCAAATAGATTTTCTAATGTGTCACTGGATCGATCAGAATCGATCGACGAAGGTGGGTGATTGGACTGCTTTCGGTCCTGTTTCGGGACAGATTTTTTGTCGATTTTGACTCTGATTCTTTTATGAATCTGGATTGATTCGTTACAAACTAATTGGAGGGATTCCTAAAGGGTTATATAGGTGTCCTATAGAACTTTACAGGACCAAATTTCGTGGAATATTCGAAAAGATACGCGATGAAGAAGACTAACCTTGCGCTCATTGCTTACTGCTGCGGTTTGGTTTTTCCCGCGCGCGCACAGCATTCCGGCGCGTCGTGGC